>VMKM01001111.1:92500-180830 GCA_008360985.2 Macquaria ambigua | reverse complement strand
GAGGTGGTGGAGAGAAAACACTCGGAGGGTGCACGGGAGGATATAGAGACGATGGTTGCACTCCAAGTATTGGACAGAGAAGCAGGTAAAGTAGGCTGCAGGTGAATGGAAGAGGGGGATAGTGTGTGTATGTGTGTGTGTGTGTGTGAGAGAGAGAGAGAGAGAAGGGGGGTAGGCAGGCATATTAAAAATGCAGCAGTGGGGAGCAGGCCGGGGATTCACAGTAATTAGATGACAAAACGGCGGCGGGCTGGAGATGAGAGAGAGGGGTCACACACAATGCCACTGCCGCCGGGTAATTTGTAAGTGTCAATCACTAGCCTGCCAGGGGAAAAGCGAGCGGGAGAGAGGGAGTGGGAGGGTGAGGAGAGGAGAAGGGGGGGTGGGGTTAGTGTATAGAGGGAGGGGGGGGTGCAGAGATAGAGGGAGTGAGACAGAATATGAGGGTGCTAGCGGGCTGCAAGAGACAGGAGCGAAGGAGGTTTAAAAAAAAAAAAAAAGGAAAGTCAGAGGAGACAGGAGGAGAAAGCAAAAATGTAAAGATAGAGAGAACAGCGTGAGAGCCGAGGAGACAAAGAGAAGAGAAGAAGTGATATTTTAATATCTAAGATTTAATATCTGGAAACATGGTATTGTTATTTCTGTCAATACAGACCGTTTTCTACAGACTGATCCCCCCTTCTCCCATACACAAATAAACACAATCAAACAAAGTATATACACTTTAAAGGGTCAGGTCACCCAAATTACACACATAAAAACGACATATTGCCACACAGATAGTTTTGGTTGTATTTATTCAGTTTTCAAGGTTTTGGCCTCCACCTCAATACAGTGGAGGAGAATGGAGTTTTATTTGTGGTGCTCGCAGCATTGAAAAAAAACAACATTTTCAATGGAGGAACATAAAATTCAACAAGATAAACAACATGTTTTTTCCAGAAACAGTATTGCACTTCAGTCAGATAATCCACTATCAACAATTTTTATATAGGGACTAGTTTATTGGTTGAAAGTACTTTCAGTGGAGAATGTTTACTGTGGATTATATCCAGACCTGGACACATGTTTTTTTTAATCACTCCTTTGACTAGCCAAAACATAATTCCCTTCACCTCCTAGAAGCAGAAATCTCAAAGACAGGTATCTCTCTCAAAACGTGGGCAAATTAAACAGTTTAATGTTTTAATGAAGAGACGGGAGAGATGAGAGGATGACTTGCGTCAAAAATGTCCCAGGCCGGATTCAAAACCACAACACTGCAGCTACATTGTTCATCCCGCAGCCTACTGAGACACCAGGGCGGCCCTACCTTCATTAATAAACTGTCAAGCCTCAAATTAATTGCAAACTTCTAAATTCAGGTGCAACGGCATGGACACATTCGGATCAATGAGGCACAAAAGGAGCTGAATGAAAATGGCATTAACCTTAACAGGATCAGCAGTATATGTAAATATTCATCATGTTATAGGGTAATTGTATGGCTTTTGCCATGTGGTTTGACAGACAGGTGAATGTGTGTGTGTGTGTGTGTGTGTGTGTGTCTGAGAGAGAGCTCTTTCAGTCTTTTCAGAGTGGGTACAATGGGGGCAGTTGTTGGCATTATTCCAGCGAAACCAGCGTGTAAAGGGAGCCAACACAATGGGCAAGCAGCACAGCAGTCTGTTGGGGTGCACGGCCGACACACACGCACAGGACACTATACAGTATAATCCTGTTCGTGCATACACACGTGCACACGTAGACAAACCAGGGTAAAAACATGTGGCAAATACATAATCTGCCTTTACACATGCAAAGTACTCATGCTGGTATTGTGTCAGCGAGTCAGGGCAGTGACATGACATATCACCACTGACATATAATGGATTCCTCAGGGGGGATGCTGTCCTGCACAACCACTGGTGCCTGTAACTGCAGCCATGCACACATCTGGAGAAGCATGCATACATGCACACATGCAAGCTCACACCATCAGCTGAATACGCACACACAAGGTTAAAATATAGTCCCAAAAAAAACAAGAACAAATCCTTCAGAGATAGTTCTCAGTCAACAAACAATTAAAATGAACATAAAAGAGAACTAATACGTAAAATAAGAAAACTTATACATAGCTCTTAATTGCTGTTTGTTCTTCTGCTCCTAATGATTTTGCATCCCACAAGCAAACAAATGTACTACAAAAAAAGAAAGCGAGAAAACTGTTCGAACTCAACAGGCTTAAAAGTTCCTAAAGTGTAAACCGAAGGTGTATTAATTAAATACGCATAATTAAAGGCAATTAAAATCTTCACAGTTGAAATACACAGAATAGAAAATTCATGAAATACAACTGAGACAAAGATAGACTAGTAACCTCTGTCTCTACCTTAATTAAAAGGAATTTGGAGCACTGTAACACACACATGCACACAAAACACCTTTGGAAGTGTCTTAATTGGGAAATGATTAAACTCCTCTTTTCTTCCATGTTTATTCTTCAGTCAACAATTAGCAGCTCATAATCCACAGAGCACTGATTGTTACTTATCCTTCTTTTAACAGCGCTCACACTTATTCTTCCTGGAGCAACAATACACTTCAAATGGACTTCATCAAGTATTTAGCAAAGTCCTAAACAGCATGTCGACAGCAGGGGCGCAGCCAGGACTTTAGAAATACAGAGGTCATGAGCCCGTCAGATTTTGACAGAAGAAGAAATCAATAAAAGGTCTCTAATTTTAAAATATTTATATATAATAATATATAAAACTTTTTTTTTAAAAGCTGTGTTCAGGGTGGTGTCCTCAATGGCTACGCCTAAAAATAATGTGACAATTAATAGCTTAATCATTTTGTCTAGAAAATGTCAGAAAATAGTGAAAAACAAGTCCTGAGAGCCGGATGACGTCCAGAGGTGGAGGAAGTATTCAGATCTTCTACTTAAGTATAAGTAGCAATACCACACTTTAAAAAGTACGCAGGTATTATTAGCATCATTTACTTAAAGTATCAAAAGTCCTCAATGCAGCAAAATGGCCCCCAATACGAGATGTACTGATATATTATTGATTATTTTTACCAGTGCATTAATGTGCAAGTAGCCTTTTACTGTTGTAGTCGGTCGAGGTGGAGCTATTCTGTAAACTGTTACTTAATCTATAAACATGCATCATATCTTATAGGCTCATTATACATTTTGTATGTAAAATATTAATTTGTAAAGTAACTAGTAATTACAGCTGTAAAAAGTACAATATTTCCCCCTGAAATGTAGTGGCGTAGGAGTGTAAAGTAGTATAAAATTTCATTCCACCACTGGGGATGTCTTCAATCAAATTGCTTGTTTTGTCCATCTAACAGTCCAAAACCCAAATATATTCAATGTAAAATCATATAAAACTGAGAAAAGCAGCACATTTTTACATTTGAGAAGCTGGAAGCAGAACATTTTGGGGTATTTTTGCTTTGTTTAACAATTTATCAATTGTTGTCTTAATTGACATTAATTCCACAATCATTTAGGTATTTCATATCACCAAATATTTGTATAAGTTTAGGTTAACAAAACATAATAATATGGGTCTTTTTCACTGAGTAATTTATCATGGATCTGACTAACGGACACAAAAAGCTCCACATCACTCCTAATTGAGATACGGGGAACAAAGATCAATGAAGCAAAATCTAATATAGGGTCACAAAGTTAAACAGCCATGTCATAGTAGAGACTATTTCTTCAATTCAGTTCAATTCAGTTTTATTTATAAGGCACCAAATCATAACAGAAGTTATCTCAGGGCACTTTTCATATAGATGAGCTCTAGACCGTCTTCTTTATAATATTATTTACAGAGACAACCAAGCGACAGTGGCAAGGAAAACCTCACTACCTTTTAACAGGCAGAAACCTCGAGCAGAACCAGAACCAGAACCAGGCTCTGGGTGGCCGGTCATACAGTAGCACAATGCAAGTTCCACATAGAGATGTAAAGTAATAAAACTTCAGAAGAAAATAGTTCCGGTGACATTCTGCTACTGATTATTTTTTTATTTAACTTTGACCAGCACGAATAAAACTTAATTCACCTCCAGTTCACTTGTAGAGGCAGAAACCTCTGAGACGGATATCTCAAAATGTGGGCAAATATATTTTTCTGATTTCCAGCCCTTCAATGTTTAAATCATTTCTTAATATTAGTACGAAGAGGCAGCAGAGATCATGCAACTTGCTGCAAAAAGGTCCCATTTTGTGCTGGAATGGCAAAATAAAAAAAAAAAGGCTCCACAGTGCACCCAATCAAGGTACGGCGAACATAACTTAATGAAACAGGATCTGACGGCTGATGTAGAGTCACCCAGTTAAACAGCTGTGTCACACCTTACACAGCCGTAATAGCAGGAGCAGACTGTTGGCACAGCTTAGAGGCACCTTTCTACAGTAATACTCAACTACAGTGAGCGCGATGACTTAAGAAAACAATTAATCTAAGACACAACTCGCAGGCAGCTGTGCAGAGCGTCTCGCCTTTTGTGTATGAGTGTTTATGTGTGCGCGGCTGTGTGTAACCTGACAGCCTGCTACACAATAGGGGTCCAAGTGAGTGTGAACTCTATTCGTTCCCACAGCTGCCATTAACAGACGGGAGTGAACAGCCTCTTGCTAATAAAGTGAATAAATAAATAACGCTTAAGAGGCCGTGTTTACCTCCTCGGTCTCTGTCGATAAGTGCTGCTTAACAAAAAGCAGGAAGAGCTTTTGGTTTCTGATTCTATATATGTACGTGTGGATTAACTCTGGTCAGTACAGTAAGTGTTCATACCTCGGTAATCACCGTCACTATGACAATCGTGCTGTTTGGTGGACTGCTAGTCAGATTATGGTTAATCTAAAACACCAATAACCGCTAACTGTGGACTCACAGAGACCAACACAGAAGCAAAGGTATCAAGCCACGCAGACTTTAACTTTTACTAACTACTTCACTACTAAACGGCATTAGTGGGTGGACAAAATAACAAGAACTCAGCTCAGTGTTAAAGAACAAGGCTGCCGAGTAGGCTGTATTTTTGTTTTTCTCAACAAATTCCATGAAAAGACCAAAACCAATAATGTGTTAGTCCATCTCTCAGTACTCTCTGGCATCCCCAGCCTGTCTGTGTCCATTCATTCCTACTTAAAATGCAATTCATTACATAAAGTTTCATTTTTTAAAAAAGCTAAATCATTCAGCTGGACATTCTTTAGTTTTTGGAGGCGGATGAATCCACATTTGGTGCTCTAGCGAGTATGCAGAAATGCCAAGACATTGTACATAGAAAGAATCGCATGCCTTTCTATAGATTAAGATGACTTCCCCGTCATCTCTGTGTCCCTCAGACCCGAGCCCACTGGTTCCTTCTTTAAAACATGGGTCCCAAATTTCATCTTTAAAAAAAGGGCTCATTAATTTCCTGAAACAGCTGGTCACTGTAGCTTTTAACAAACGTTACTCAAACAGGAGGAAATAGTGCATTTGTTGGGAACTATTTTCAGCGGCGGATGAATCCACATTTGGTGCTTTAGTGAGTATTTGGGGCAGCAGGACGGTGTGTGTGGGACTGAGTTCAAATAAACTACAGTGTGTGTCTTCATGGTAACAGAGGAACATTGATGTGTTTTTAATAGTTTTTGGACAACGATGGAGCTCTGTGGCACAGAGGAAGAAGAAACATCAGGCACTGTTGCTTTAGGTCTTTTTCATGGAATATACAGAATATATGTGAATATAGAATATCACCAGACTTTACTTAAAGTTTTTCAAGCTGTAGTTAGAAGTGTTGTTAAGCACATTATCTTATTAAGCGTCTGTCAGTCAATGCAGGTGATTCTAAGACGACTGTTTGGAGGCTGTTTTGTGAATGTAGTTATGTGGTCATCATGTAAAAAGTCATCTCTATAAACAGATATCTGCATATGAAGATGCACAATCTGTACGCAAGGAGCAAGATTTTGGTATCGGAAGTGTTCTGGTTTCCGTTTGTAGTCCGAGTAGTATTGACCAATCACGTTTGAGCGGGCTTTGGTTGCGTGCAGGTAAACAGTTCATGTGGAGAACAAAAGAGGCCGAACGCATTAGCCGAAATGCAAACTCAGAACCTATCGGATATCGTGTGACCACAATTTAGCTTTTTATCGATCTGGGAACCCTACAGATTAGGGTTTTTATTAGCTTTTTAAAAAAAAAATGTATTTAAAAAGTCTGCATTCAAAATCGTTGTCAGATGATAGCTGATGGGAGATTGCTAGTCGGACTGTAAACAAAGACCGGTGCTTGGCAGACGATGTCGTGGCCCGGATATCCGTTATCTGGATATCTGCTGGCTACACCGGAAGAAAGCCGCAAAAGATTGACTGTTGCCCCCAGAGGCTAAATCGCCATCAGATGATAGCTGATAGGTCCCGAAATTGTATAAAAAGTAATATCTCTTGTTTTTTTAAGGCTTTTTTAAGAATGTATATTGTTTGCCACCTCCTTTGTAACTGTGATTTAATTCCTTTAAAAAGAACATTTTTTAATGTAGCTTCTGGACTTTTGTCCACCACTATAAAGGCAGTCGTGCAAGAGAGTCCTTCAAAGTGACACTTCAGCCAAATTACAAAACTAACACTTATCTCCAGTGGTATCCATGCAGATCATTTTGTATTTGAGATATCCATCACAGAGATCCCCAAAACAAGAGAGGTGAATTTGTTTGTGGTGCTCACAGTGAGGGCCATGGCTGAGGTCATGTCCTCTGGATTATTTCTGGGAATTTTTCCTTTTTTTTTTCCCTTTAGCCTTCCATGTTGGGAAATGAAACGGTAACGCTTTATTATTTAAAGCGTGATAGCTGATCATTTCCTAGTAAGTTTCCCGGAGAGAATCTACTAATTAGACTAATTGCAGGGAACAGGGAGACAAAGCTATTCATTATTTTAGAGTTAGGTTAGTTGTGTTGAGTTTATAGGAGGTTGATGATTTCCAGAGGAATTTTCTTGACATAGACATGCTTCATTTAAATACAACCTGCGGGAAATATAATGGAACACCTCGCTGAATAAATAAACTATGATTATATAATTCAAAACTATAATTCAAGTAATTAAAACATTTCAGAGACTTTCTTTGTGGGGATTTGGACTCATGACCTCAGTCCTTTAAAAGCGTATGTTTTGAAAATTAAACAGAACATGCTGTCAACAGTTTTAATCGGGACTATTTCTTCAGTAGTAAGCTGTTTACAGCGAGGTCTGTGGAGTATCCAGAGTTACAGAGACATTGTTTCTGGAGACAATTGTTGCTGGTGAATTTTTCAAATGTCACCGCTCTGACGAACAGAAACGCAATTCAATTCACCTCCATTGTCCTGAATTGGCAGCAGAAATCTCAGAGATGGGGATTTCAAAACCTCATAAAAACCAAAAAATATCTGCATGGCTCGATACCGCTAACAGAAGAATGTTAGCTCCATTACGGCCTTTGAAAGAAATAGCAAATAAGACATAAAGTGACATTTATGGTGTTTCAAGATGCTGATCCAGCTCCAAGAGGAAGAGTGATGGAAGAGGAGGCCTGGCGTGAAAGTGTTCGGCTAGTGGTTGAAAGACTATAGTGCGTAGCAGAGAGAATAGAGAGTGAATGGAGATAGAGACAGAGGATGGAGGGAGGTGGGGGGGTGGTGGTGGTGGTGGGGGTGCAACAAGATGGAGAGAGACTGCCTGCACATACTGTCAAGGCAGTTAATATAAGGTGTGGAGATAAGGCCCCACAGACAAACATTGACCAAATCAGGCATTTCAGCAGCGCAGCCCCAACTGTCAGTCAGCCTGAGAGACAGACCAACAATCAGCACTCTACCTCTGATAAGGGCTCTACTGGGCGCGTGCAGGAAATAGCCAATCTGCAGCCGGCCTGGCAAGGAGGGTGATGGCGGGGGGGAGTGGAGCGGGGCGGAGGGCGGCGTGATGATGGAGAGTGAAGGGGTTAGAGGAGGGAGTGAATGTAGAGAGACAACAAGTGAGGGAAAGTGGCCTATAAATTTGGAGAGAAATGTGGACCAAGAGTTCACAGGAGAGGATAATACCCGAGAGGAAGAGGGAAGACGAGAGAAGGGAACGAAAACAGGATGATATTCCTCCACACCCCACCCAAGTGCTCTCACAGAGAAAGAGATTCAGGAGGGAATAGAAGTGATGGGGGTAAAACTTTTTTTTTTTTTAAATAGAAAGAGAGGTGTGATATCGGCTCCTAAAATAGTGTCTCTCCCCAGTTTTTTGTCACCTGGGAACAGCTTGCACAGAGCAAGTGTGAGAACCAGGTTTAGACCAACACCTTACATTAATGATTTGCCAACAGCTTTGACTAGCTCATTATTCAATGTGCCGTTTCGCCTTGCCTCGCACACAATGGCATCATTTCATCGTCTCTATTGATTAATGGTGCATATAGCGTGTACACGCGCGCACAAATTCACATGCTCGAGTGTGTGGCGGTGCGCCTGAGTGAATGATAACGCTCCCTGTTTAATGGAGGAGTCTGCACCGGCTTTGAAATTCCCTCATAACAAAATAAACACATCCAAAATGCTGGAGTGGATGCCTATGGAAATCAGAGGGAGTGGAAGGCCACGCCGGCAGCTTGGATCCACACTGGCCCCCATAGGCCACGTCGGGAACTGCAGTCTGGCGGCAAGTTTGTGGAAATAAATTCCCAGCCGTTTACCTTTGTCAAACACATTTAGGTTCCTCCAAGCAAAACAGTGGAGAGCACCAACAGCTGGCGAGTGTTTATTTTCGGAAGTGGAGTCAGAGGGGTGTCTGAGCTTCCTTGATCATGAACCAAACTGCCATTACCATGACCACTGATAACAGTAGAAATCGTAAACAAGCTAATTACCGAGGGTCTATTTGTATTCTCATTGGTGTTTTGCGTGCGCTGGTGTGCAGGGGGGGGAGGGCGCAGAAGACCAGAAAAAAAAACAGGCGAGGGTGGCGGCGGAGAACGGGGAGGGCACGTGGATGGAGGGTGGGTTTGTGTGCGAAAGGGTTAAGTTCCCTCCCTGGTCGCATGCTGCTTTCCCTTGCTCTGTCAAGCCCCATTAAACCTGCTACACCACAGCAATAAGGTGCCATCAATTACAGGCACGCTGCCATCAATGCAGAGCGCAAGAGGAGAGGAGAGGAGAGGCAGGAACACATAAACAGGACAAACGGCCACATAAAAGACCTGCAGCTACATAAAGCCCTGCAGCCCGCCTCATACACACAGCTACACACACACACACACACACCTGCTCTGCCTCTCCTTGCATCACCTCTGAGGAACACTATCAGTTAGCTTGTGAATGAGAGGGATGCTTTGTTTCAAATACACAACAAAATGCATTCACTTTCATTCATGATAGCAAGAAGATTGACAAAAAAAAAAAAAAAGGCTGGAAGAAAGAAAGATTTGGGCACGCTGGGTGACCACATTAATTGCAGTGTGCTTCTACTGCCCCCTTGTGATGGCAGCGAAGCAGTTCAGAGTAACAGAGGCACGAGCATCAAATTCCAAACTTTTATAAAATACATCCACCCTTTAATACTTGGGATAGAAAAGAAAAAAGAAATCAATTAGACCATGACAGTTAAGAGTGAGATCAGTAGCAGTGAGCATTCTTAAAAGTGACGCTTTTTCATATCTGTGTTTCATCTCCATCACGGAGTTCCTGCATTCCTCAAGGCTCTTCTGACTGCACTATCAGCCATTCAACAAGAGAAAGACAGACGGAACAGCTGCACTCCTTCAGGGCCACACGAAGAAGGAAGACAGACCACCACTCTGCTGAGATCTGTGCAGGTAATTGTTGCCGACCAGCGAAGAGAGAAAGAAGCCCATCTTTCTTTGCCTCTTGCTGCTGTAGTGTCTTTAAAGATTACTGTGCAACATCTTGACTAAGATTCTCTGTGCAAGTCATAAAATGACTGAGGTAACACTTTATATTAAGGTCCTTGTAATAAGAGTTAGTTAGTAAGTAATAGGGCCCACATTATTGTGTGTTAATAAGACTATATAAGTGTTAATAAAAGCATCATAAACATGTTAATTGTTTGATTATAAGATTATAGATTGTGTTAATAAAAGCCTTATGAGTTTTAATAATTGTTTATAATAGCATTACAAACCCATTTATTCAGTAAATTACCGATTCTGTCAATTCAATCTTTTTTGTTGCTTTATTAGGGTTAAAATAAACTTTATTATTCATTTATTAACAGTTAACTATGTTTTTTGCAGCTACCGGATCTAAAGCGAGAAGAATGCCTTATTAAGATTAATAAATCCTTTATTATGCACTTAACACTTAAGCGTTAAACGCAGGGTTTAGTGCAACAGCAACTCCTGACCTCGTGTTACCTTACATTAAAATGAGTTTCACACAGTGTGGTGTACAGAAGTCCCCCTCCCTTAAAAAAGATGTGTTTTGCTTATTTTTACGTCACTTGGATGTTTGAGCTTCACTGTACAGAATGATGGATGTGCAGAGTTTGACGCTAGAAGGCTGTTTTCACATTCGCCTGCTGAAGGGGGAACGTTTGTCTGTGCTCACCTTAAATAGGAGTTTAAGACATGTAAAAGCAGGGTTTTGTGACATCACAACTCTTTTTAAAAGCCAATCGTGGATCAATATGCAACTTCAACGGGCGTGATGTGGAAACTCGAAGCCTCCAGTGCAGAAACACTGAGAATGGAAGAATTTCTAACTACGTAATCAACCTTTTTTTGTGGGAAAACCGTATCAGACACAAGTTATTATTCAAGAGTATTTTTAGATGTCTTAAAACATGTGTGGAGGAGATCTTCGAGAGTCTGAGGTGAGGTTTCAGAGTTGAGAGTTAAAGTTGGATTGGTTGGATTAACAAAAATGATGTAATAAAAAGGGTCAAATTCAGTAGGTATGTTGTTATTGGATTTATTAAGGATTAATCATTGTATAAAAAGTTGCACATTGAATACAGACACTTTCATTTTTCAGTAGAAAATCTAAATATTTCTTAGTTTTTTCTTTTCTGTCATTCTCATAAAAGTTACATGGCAACCAGACAAAAGGCTTTCCTCACTCACAGTAACAGCTGCCAGGATGGGGATGAGGAGACTTTATTACATTATGTTAGAACTGGTTTACCCAAATTACAAAAGAAACAAAAAACCCATATTTTCTCACTTAACATCTATCTAGTCATGCAGGTAGCCTTCATTTTATTTTCCAAGGTTTTGAGGTATCCGTCTGTTGAACCACAGAAATAGTCCCAATGAAAACTGTTTGCAGTGAGGTGTCAGCATGAGGTGAAAGGCAATTAAGGTACTTTAAAACCCTTAGCGCTCACACTAATTCACACCTGTTATTGGAGTCATAACTCAGTTAAATCTAAAACACACAGATGATGATACCAACACTTTCAGATTCAGTGGGACTTACACCTTCCGAGGACATCATTATCTCAGATAAACATCCTTAAATCTGCTTAGAAATCATAGAAAATATATAACTGCAGAACTTGCCTGAGAATCATCACGTTTTTAAGTTTTCTTCAGTATCAAAGTAATCCAGTGATAGTTGTCTGTACATCCACGGGTACATTGCAAACAGGAACTGCTAATAGCTAATTCGGCATACTTTTAATGGTGCCAATTTGCCAAAATGTGAACAAGCATAGGCTTAAAAAAAAACTAGGCTCAAGTTGTACCACAGCATAAGTCCCCTCCCAAAGCACTGAGGGAACTGTAGTTCAACTGTAGCATAACTATCCCCTTAACTTTTTCATGTTGCACTATTTGTAGTTTTTTGACATTTGAGTAGACATGAGTGTCATTTTTCGGTGCTGTAAGCAGCACAAACAAGTTTCCATTCACCTCCACTGTACTGAGGTGGAGGCAACAAAACCAAGGCAAATAAAACCAAAGTTCCAATAGTGAGAAAACGTGTTTTTCCTTTTCTAATTTAGGTGAACCGACCCTTCAAAAACAGGTTACACAGTAAAACATGCAGATAAATTAAATGTAAAGACAACAACATATTTACAAACTGTCTCATATTGACCTGAGTCCTATGTGGAGTTTATCTGTGAGGAGGAACTGCTGCTGCCGGAGCTCTTAGTCTTCTGCCCTCTGGTGGCACTGGGCTGCCGCTGCACCCGCTGGCTGGAGGCCTCTCTGCTCTTCTCACTGTGGCTCGCTCCGGCTTTACTGCGCACTGCCGACACAAAGGAGGAAAACACACCACGTTAAGAAGGAGCAGACGAGCGTTAAGGTAGCATGACTGTTGATTCAACATGGTACTTTGATAAAAGCAAAGGGCGATGACGAGGAAAAGATACAAATGATAAATTGCATTTCACACACAGAAGAGGATGTGGTTTCCTTTTTTTCTTACCTTCTTTTAATAACAGTTTATAGCACTGCACACTTGACTGTAGCAAGAACCATAAAGTGACTAGAAAGGGCTTTTAGCAACTATGAACTGCAATAATTCAGTGTCTCATGAGACTACACTATGTTACACACAAAGAGTACTTTATTAATCCCAGAGGGAAAGTGTACCATTACAACAGTTGAGAGCAAAAAATACAGAGATAATGAGCAAAAGACTATACAACACTTATCAACAATAGCTTAAAATAAGTGGAAGACTTTTTACTGTACATGTGATGCTGTGCAGTGGCAGCCAAGTAAAACCTAACGAGGTGGACATTAAATGCAAGTAAACATCTAAAAGAAGAAATAACAAATTCCTCCTCTTACAAATGAAAAGTCATGTCAAGTTCCTTTTTCTTTTTCTCCTCAGGCGAGGAGGAACCCAAACGTTAATGAGCAGGAAATGATTTTTGGAATTTGTGAATCGATACAGAATCTAGAAAGCAAATAAGTAATTCCTGCTCTTTATAAATCAGACAAACTCAAACACAACTTCACGATTACTTTATAACTTTCTAGCCACTTTAAAGCCCCCCAAAAATCAATTGTGCAGTGAATGTCCACTTGAACACCCATGTAAAAAGTTCTACCTTTCTAGTCCACACACACACACATGCATGCACACACACACACATGCATACACACGTCATTTCCACTCGGCATAAATGTGAAATGAGGAAAGCACAGCATGTAGTTTTTGCACAATCCAGGTCCATACAGTAAACATACACAACACTTGGCAAGCAAGTGGACAGATGGAGGTGGAGGACATGGTGCACCAGAGGGGACCTTGAGAGTGAGGAGAACTAGCGTCTGCGGGGCCGTAGACCACAATCTTAGTGTTGACCCTTGTGGCTCTGGGGCCAGACGCTGAGGGGGCAGCCGCAGGAGGCTTAGGGCTCTTTCCAGAGACCAAAGAGTCCTCTTCTTCAGGAAACAAGAGGCGCAGAAAAAATAGAATTCAAGGGGGATAGAAAAGAAATTAGAAAGGGCCGAGACATGCACACAGTGAAGATCAGCTCCTGTTTTTTATGACTATCTATTGTGTATCCTTGGTCTTCAGTTCACCTCCGTTTAAGTGGAAAACCTCACAATGGGGTGGGGAATTTATTTAGCGAGGGGGATTAGGCAGTGCAGACTGAAGGACCTCTACTACAGCATGTACAGTACTTCAGTGGAGGAATGTGAATATTTCTCATGCTTGAAAAGGAAAAGGGAGAAGCAAAGAGCACGGGAAGAATAACGAGAGCAAACTGAAAGGTAACATCAGTCAGAAAGAAAACAAAATACATTTGGAAAGTTGTGGGCTTGTCTGCAGACCTTGGGCTCTTTACACTTTCGCTCTGTGGACACACACACACACACACACACACACACACACACGCACACGCACACGCACACGCACACGCACACGACGCCAGAACTCCCAACAGGGATTATGTGATGGGGCGTCCAGCGGTAAGGGCTGAATTTGCAGCAGTACGTGGGGGTGGGGGTGGCAGGTGGGTGAAGTTAAATGTAAATGTTACATGTCACAATGTTACATTGATAATATGATGAAGTACAAGGCTAGCAACATTGTTCACGGCAGACTTTCCCCTTGTCACTGCAGGAAAAAGCACAGGTGTAACTAATATCATTAATGACGGCTCCATCCCATTTAGGCGTACAAGCAATCAAGCAGGAACTAGAACTCCTAAATGGAATGCAGCCATAATCAAGGTTATTAATTAACCTGTGTAATGAAGTCAAAACGTCTGTTGTGTAGTGTGCATGTACAGTGCCGTGGACTCTACAGTACTGCATGCTAACTCTATACAGTATGTACTATATACTAATGTTAATCTCAACATACAACGTTTTGTACTAGAAAGAAATACTAGGAAATGAAAAGCTTTTTTTAATGCAGCTGTGAGCAGCTTCTCCATTTCATTTGTGCACTGCATTGTTGGAGAATAGTGTCCATCAGCAGCACACACACAATTAAAGTTGTCTTGGTATGCATACTGACCTTTTTGCTTATATTTCGTGCTTAGAATTAGTGTGTGGGATGGATTTGGGACACAGCTAATATTTCCATTCTACTGTGGAAAGGGCACTATATGGCAGACAGGAAATATAGTGCAATATATAGTAGATAGGAAGTGATTTCAGGCACAGCCTTTGACATGTCCTAGCAGGAAAAGCACAGTTGTAATTAATAACATTAATAATTACTGCATTTCATTTTGTTGTTCCTGTTCCAGGGCCCACTATATAAGTATTGGCTCACTAGGACTGTGTCCGAAACCTTCTTTATTTGTTAAATAGTGCACTATAATTAGTTTATTTTATTTTATTTAACATGCACAACACAGCCGTTGAGCCAGAGTTAGCTATATAGCTAATTCACATCTGCGGTCCTCGGGCAGGAAGATGTAACTTTTACTATCCGCCATTTTATTTGAGTGTCCGAAATCTCAGACATGTACACTCATTTCTGCTAACAATCCAACAAAAAAAAAGACCGTTCAATTGTGATGACAATTTTTGGCTCACTATAGAGTAAATCTCTGAGTGTCTAATAAGTAGGGAGTGATTTCCAACACAAGGACAAGTCAATGGAACTGAGCCATCGTTAGTGTTATTAGTTACACCTGTGCTTTTCCTGCCAAAAAGGCAGATTGTGCTCAGGTATAAAAGCTTAATGACACAACTGACCTTTAAAACTGTGGTAGAGAAGATTATTTTTAGGTACAAGGTGTGTGTTTCTGCAGTGTCATAGTTAACTGATCCTGTCCTTCCCCTTACTCTGCTGAACATGTGAAGAGGATCAGACTGACTAATCAGAAAGGGTATAAGATGTCATCGTGGCATCGTGTTGTTTGGACTAGATAACTAAGAAGAGACACACACGCCTCCACCTGTGACCTTGTTTCTTGGGTATGATTGAAGTTGGAAAGATTGTTACTTAAAGCAAATCTCATGTAAAACCACTGTTGTGCAGGGTTTGGTTCCAGGTTCCTGACTTTGTAATAAATACGTTCAAAAAACTAAGACAACAGAGACTGAGGAGTTTGTTTTTACAAACATACAATTATTATTTTTATTCATCAAAAATCATCCGGTGATGACAAGGGTACTGTATGTGACATGGTTATTTTTGTTATAGGACATCCCCCAAAGGAGTTTTCACTTATTTTGCCTGACAGGTGTTTGGACATGTCACAGCAGGAAAAATCACAGGTGTAAATAATGAAATGAACTGTACACCTGTGCTTTTCTTACTATATCAAGTTTGCTCTGAAAAAGGCTTATAATGCCAGACTGTGTGGGGCAACTTACACCTGCACCATTTCTATATGATGACCCTTAAAACTAGCAGCTTTTTAAGAGTAAAATTCAAGCACTTTTCAAGCACTTTCAAGGTACCTAAACCAAAAATGTCCAGACTCTCAAAGCCTTTAATTGTTAGTGTAAATGCCAGGAGACAACAAACAAATATGACGACGGAATCATCTGGAATCAAGCATTTTTCAAGGAGTATATTCAAATTCAAGCATATTCCTAACCTTGAAAACATAACAGTTAAAATTAAGCATTTTCCAAACTTGAACTTAGCTATCCACCTGTGATCTCGCAGTCATTTAATTGTCATTGTTGAGGCTGCAGACACTCACCTCTGGCCTCTGTAGGTGCTGTGGTGATGCCAGCGGTGTGGGAGGCGGCTGAGGACTCCCCGCCGCCGCAGCTCTCTGCTACCCTCTGGCCTGCACACATTGCCTTCAGAGTCTGGAAGACTGCTTGAGGAGCCACATTCATCTTTAACAGGTCCACTATGATCCTGAGAGGGCCAGAAGAGGAAGAGGAAGGATGTGAAGTCAGGGTTTCCTCCTGTTTATTACTCCATATGCACTACAGTCACATTCAGCTCAGCAGGGGTGGGAGGAGTATTAACATCTTTTACTTAAGTAAAACTAACAATAGAACAATGTAAAAGTACTCCTCTACAAGTAAAGGTCCTGCATTCAAAAGTAGTAAGTATTATTAGCTAAACGTACTTAAAGTTTTAAAAGTAAAAGTACTCGTTCTGCAGAAAAATGTCCCCTGTTACTGATATATTATTATATATGAAATTATATATTGTTAATTCTGATGCATCAATGCTTAAGCAGCATTTTACTGTGCTGGTCGAGGTGAGATTATGAGTTTATTTATGGGGTAGAAAAGAAGAAAAAACTAAGTTCAGCTACACAAATATTCTTCTTTTGGGCTTTTTTTTCACATTTGTCGCACTTCTTTTTTAAAATATTGTATAATTTTACCTTTTTGAGGTAAACCACCTGAGAGGTTTAGAGGGGAAATGTCTCTTTGGTGGAACTCCTGACAACTCACGGTTTAATCTTTAACTATGTATTGTACTTTATAAGCTTATCATATGTTTGTTTTTTTTCATGTAAAATCTTAATCTGAAAAGTAACTAGTAACTATAGTTGTTGAATAAATGTAGTGGAGTAAAAAGTACTATATTTCTCTCTGATATGTAGTGGAGTAGAAGTATAAAGTAGCATGAAACTTACTAGTATTAGTAAGTATTAGTACCCCAAAATTGTACATAAGTACACCACTTGAGTCCACCCCTGTGTTTCAGTCGGTTATGTTACACTTACTTGAAGACCTCTTGGTCCACAGTGATCCCCGCAGCCTGAGTCAGCTCAAACAGCTCAGCCTCTTCAGCACTGAGGACTTTCTTCTTCTTGATGGCATATTTCTGCACGTTACTGGTGACCACCAGCGCAGGAGAGTCAGGGGCGGAGGGCACCGTCTGCTGTGGCTGTTGAGACATCAGTGATGGTGGCTACCTGAGTGGACGCGGATGGGAAGGATGAATGAGAATAAATAAGATAAATTAAAACAACTGCATAAATAAGGCTGTAATGTTGCTACAGTGAGCTACAACCCGCCCAGAGTCAAAACATGGAGGAACTTGTTTCGACTTCTTCTCCAAATATTAGCAAACACGTGACCAACAGACCGGAAACTGATTAACATACCAAACGGCTATTTTATTAAAAGGAAAAAAACATACCGTTAAATTAGCCGTGATGATCGTTTTTGAATATCGTTAACAACCACAACAGTCCCCTCTTGCATGAGCCAGGCGAGGCGCACCAAATATATGTCATCAACATTAGCCAAACCGTGTCGTCCTATGGGATTTGTAGTCTTCTTCTTCTTCTTCTTCTTCTTCTTCTTCGTCTTCTTCTTCTTCTTCTTCGTCTTCTTCTTCGGATTTTATGGCGGTTGGCAAACAACGTTATAGTGCATTACCGCCACCAACTGGAATGGAGTGTGGATCTGGATCTAATTGTATCTAGCTTTTTTAATTTAATTTTAAAAAACTTGAAAATTATATTCTCTCTATTACTAACTCTTCTCAAATATTGAAACAAAAATAGATAACACTCTTCCCTAGAGTTTCTTTGTAAAATATCCTGTAGATCGAATTTTAATCTTATTTCTTTAAGGTTCTGTACCAGTTCTCTTCTCTCAGCCTCATATTTTGGACAGTGGCTCATGACGTGTTCTACTGTTTCTTGTTGTTCACACCAGCCACACCTTCCTGTATTATGCTTTCCTGTTTTAAATAATGTACTGTTTAACCCTGTATGGTCAAAACGTAGCCTGGATATTATCGTCTCCTCTCTCCGGGTTCTCCCCGTGCTTCTCATCCTGCCGACCTTCCTTTGAATTCTGTAGAACCCTTCCTGTTCTCTCTTCTTCCCGCTCCTTCTGCCACCTCTCTCTCAACTTTTGCTTAACTATCGTCGTCATTTCCGTTTTACTAAAGGGTACAGTAATGTCAATGTGATTTGTTTGTGTGGCTTCTTTTGCGTACCTGTCAGCTATTTCATTCCCTTCAATCCCTATATGTGCTGGTACCCATAAAAATGCCATAATTAATCCCATCATTTGAATTCTATATAGTGTTTGCTGAATCTCTAATAAAATATCCGGTCTGCTGTCTGAATGGCTTCAAGCTGGTTAATGACGAGCTGGAATCCGAGCATATTACTGCCCTTAAAGGTCTCACTTCTTCAACCCATTGCAATGCTGATACAATTGCCAGCATTTCCCCAGTATATACAGATAACCCATCACTGACTCGTTTGCTAATTTTAACGTTGAAATCTGGAACTTTGAGGGCAATACCAATTTTGTTTGCCAGGTTCTTTGAAGCATCTGTATAAATTCGAACACAGCTGTAATAGTTATTCTCTATGTAGGTTTTTATTATCTGCGGATGTAAAATAAACTCTTTTCCTTTGCTCTTTATCCCAAGCAAGGTGAGATCTACATTAGGTTCAGGAAGTAACCAAGGATGTATCACCGAGAGTGGTACCGTAGGACTAACTAGCTCTTTTGCTTTCTGCTCAACTGTCCATCCAAAACTTTTTGTTTCTCTCCTCTCCTTTTCCCAACATGGTTTCAGTGTTTCTTGCGTTGGATGATCCTCCCTATGTCCTTTTAAACTAACCCAGTAGTTTATAGATAACTGTATTCTCCTTAATTCCAGTGGCATTTCTCCCATTTCCACCTGTAATGCGGATGTTGGTGTTGTTCTAATGGCACCTAAGCAAAGTCTTAAAGCTTGATATTGAATATTGTCTAGCTTGTTGAGAGATGTATTTGCTGCTGATCCAAATGCTACACACCCATAATCCAATACTGATCTTATTAATCCTATGTAAATAGTTTTTAATGCTGTTCTCTCTGCCCCCCATTCACATTACATTTAGTACTTTCTTACACTTGTCTATTATTTTCCTAATATGCACAGCTCATGTAATTCTCTCATCAAACCACACCCCTAAAAATTTAAACAGTTTCACTCTCTCCAATTCTTGATTATACAATTTTAGACTTACATTACTGCCAATTCTTTTCCTTGTAAAGAACATTGTCTTTGTTTTGTCTACTGAAAATTTAAATCCCCACTTAATTGGCCATTCTTCTATTTTAACAACAGCCTCTTGTAGTTTCTTCACAATAAATTCTAAATTCCTACCTCTCTTCCAAATTGCCCCATCAAAAGTGAAAATCCCATCCCATTCTCCAAGTTCAGAAAAACATCATTTATCATAACAGAAAATAACAAAGGACTCACTATACTTCCTCGAGGCTTTCCATTTCCGACCCCAAAATTCTGTGAACAACTCTTCCCTATTCTTACTTGAATCGATCTTCCATATAAAAAGTCCTTGATCCACCTATACATTGGTCCGTTGACCCCTAATTTACTTAGTTTAATTAATAATCCATATCATAAGCCTTCTCTACATCAGAAAATACGGCCACTACGCTTTCCCTTTTAACCTGTGCTTTCCTTAATTCATGTTCTAAACATAAAGCTGGGTCCATGGTATTTCTACCTTTTCTGAATCCACTTTGATATTTTGGTACATAGCCTTTGTTTTCCAAATAATTAATTTTTAATTTAGTTAATCTTTCATTTATCATTCTCTCCATTATTTTGCATACATTGGATGTTAAAGCAATAGGCCTATAACTCCCTGGGTTTGTACCATCTTTCCCTGGCTTACATATTGGCACTACAACAGCTTCTTTCCAGATTAGTGGTAATTTTCCCATCTTCCAAACTTTATTATATAGTTCCAGTAAAGTGTTCTTAGATGGATTTGTAGTCAGCACGAATTAGTTATATTATATTAGATTAAATCATATTATATTATATTATTATTGTATTTTCTTTCCTTCCTTTGGTTTGGGAAAAAGGCTGAGAATCCTGCTGCAAAAACTCTGTAACACTAAAACATCTACTGAACCTACACATTACTGTATGTTGCAGATGCATATACAGATTGTGGAATAATATACATATATCATCAATCATTGTCTAAATCTAAGCAGGCAGTATGTACTGTACATAGATGTGTATATATACTACACATAACAAACATGTACGTTCATGTTTATATCTTCGTTGTCCTTGTTTTGGCTGAAAATAATGTATTCAGAAAATGTATTTTTACAACAATTAACAAAATATACCCATGTAATGACTTCCTTTGTCAGAAGCTGAATCTAACATTTGCATATCTTGTAAAGCTGATACATCACAACAGTTTTTATAGCAGTGGATTTCTTTCAGTTATTTGGAATCTATATGCAGGACAAAATGGTTGATTTGCTTCTAAACAATATATTGTTGTTTGCAAAATATTATTTTCACAAATGATATGATCTCTTTTTTATGGAAGCATTTAAAAATTAATTTACCATATTTCTGGAATCTTTAAGATATAGGCCATATTCGTAGTATTAAAACAATGTGATTCCTCAGAAATGTTTTGATTATTCTCAATCCCTCATCTTTATGACATGTATAATATTATTTAAATATATTTATTAGTTCATTTGTCTTTTCATGTAGATGTTCTGTCTGAATCTGACAAGTCAGAAAAGGTCACGTGTATTATGGTAAACAGTTTGAGTTAACTTAGTAAATAGGGAAAATGCTTTTTTTCGGCACTGCGCATGCGCTTCAAAGAAGAAAGTAGATGACATCTCATTGTTTCTCGCTATCTGCGAGTGGCGAAATGTATGTTACACTATCGGTATCGTATCAAGAAACTCAAATTTGTCGCACAACAATGAAGTTCATTGTATTCTTACGGACGGAGGACGAAAGTACGGCTTTGTATGCTAATAGGGCTTAAAGAGCGAACCCGGAAGTGCTTGCGGGATTCTCCTCTCAGTCCTCTGCGCTGTCGTCCAAGAATGGCCGCTGCTGCAGCAGGAATAAACAAGCAGGGCGCCGTAGCTACGATGGAGCCCTGTATCCGACACGGGCGGGGAGCTCATGGAAGCACGGTTAAGGTTGTAATATTGTCACTAAAATCCACAGATAGATTATGTTCGCAGTCATTATGTTGTTTGTTAGTTTGCACGAAGGATCGACAGCAGGCTTGTCTTCGTAGCTTCTGATTTTGGGTGAATGCTGCTGCGTTGGCGTTGGTGGCAGCGGATGCCAAACAGTCATCTATATTCGATAAGAGCTAGCTACGTGCAAAGTGAAGTTGTATCAGAAGAAGGTTATTGCGTACTTATTTCATCATTAATTTAGCTAGATGTATGCAAAAATCACAAGGCTGATCTTTGTGTCTGCAGTAAGCTAACAGTGCTGGGTGGTTTACCATTGCTAGCTTGACGTCTGCACTAGCTGTGCGATTTAGGTCCACTGCAGCTCCTCTGTGTGGTAGCATAGCTCAGTAACGTGATCGATTTTAAAAGCGCGCATGCAAGTTAGAACCAACTTCTCTTACAATTGTGTTTAACACATGTCAACATAGCATTTGTTTAAAGATCGGTTAGGAATCAGAAGGGTTAACTATCTGAAATACTGTGTCAAGGTGACTGCACCTCACTGAGATGTTCAGTGACTCTTATGTTCCCTGTCTCCTTGTAGAGCATCACTCTGCATTAAGTCACATAAACTGTGAAATCAGTGTCAGATATTAAATATTTCCTCCCTCTGACTTGAGAATTCAGTGACTGTCACACAGACAGGGTTTTTCTGGAAGTTCATCAAGTTGTGTGTTCATTTACAGGTGCTGGAGTGTGGTGTGTGTGAGGACGTCTTCTCTCTCCAAGGGGACAAGGTCCCTCGTCTTTTGCTCTGTGGTCACACAGTGTGCCACGATTGTCTAACCCGGTTGCCCCTCCATGGTAGAGCGGTCCGCTGCCCCTTCGACAGACAGGTCACTGAGCTGGGTGAGTAAGAGGATTCCTGTTACTACAGTAACATAACACATTTTTAGGCATCTTTAATTTTGAAGTGGGTTATGTCCAGTTTCATTAGTCTGATTTTATCCAGCTTTGCTCATTATAAATGAGACAAGCCACGAGGCACAGAGGTATACAGGCATATCTTGCCATGCTAAAAAGGATTATGTGAACCAGTTTCTATGCTTTGGGACTCCAGAAACCTAAAGTCTGACACATGTCTATCTATCTGGAGAAAGTCTGGAAGATTTGTAGTGCAGCTTCCCTTGACATGTCATCCTCACATTCCCAGAACCATCAGAGAACCTTACAACAACATCCAGGGACTTTCAGGGTTTTTCTACCTTTGAATTCATGGCAGAAACTGCAGTTATTTATAAAAACATGAACGTTCATCCAAAGCTGATTAAAAAGCCACTATGTGTCCTGGAAAGTTGTATGTAGATGTGTCAAAACTTAAATGTAGGCTTGATTATTCGTGTTAAAAGTCCAGCTTTCTCTTTATTGGGGGTGGAACTCTTCAATGTTTGCTGTCATTTTGTCTTCAAGGGTTTTCTTTCTTTACACATCTGTTTAGGGGACTCTGGCGTTTGGGGTCTGAAGAAGAACTTTGCTCTGCTTGAACTCTTGGAGCGACTCCAGAATGGAGCTACCAACCAGTCAGGAATGGCGGAGGATGCCCTGAAGGGCATGGGAGAAGTAAGAAAACTGTGATTTTACTGTTTTTGCAAGGTCACCCTGCACACCTACTGCACCTTTTCATTCACAATTCTTCTTTTCAACTAGTGTGTAATTCGGTGTGACGAGGACGAGAGCCACACGGCCTCTATGTACTGCACCGTGTGTGCCACCCACCTGTGTGCCGAGTGCTCCCAGCTCACCCACTCCACCCGCACGCTGGCCAAACACCGTCGGGTGCCGCTGGCTGACAAGCCTCACGAGAAGACCCTGTGCCCGCAGCATCAGGTCCACGCCATCGAGTTTGTCTGCCTGGAGGAGGCCTGTCAGTCTGGGCCCCTCATGTGCTGTGTGTGTAAGGAGTACGGCAAGCACCAGGGACATAAGGTAGTTCAAGACAAGTTACAGTCTCATATTTGATATCCTCATCCAAAGAGACATGCTCATGTGTTCCCCTGCTTTCTTTTCAGCATGCTGTTCTTGAGACTGAAGCGAATCAGATCCGTGCATCCATTTTGGACATGGCCCACTGCATCCGCACCTTCACAGACGAAGTGTCCGAGTACTCGAGGAAGCTGGTGGGCATCGTGCAGCAAATAGAAGGCGGAGAGCAGATAGTAGAGGACGGAGTTGGCATGGCACACACCGAACATGTAAGATAACTCCACCGAACTTGTTTTCATCTAAAACGTGAACGACTCTGCTTTTCTTTCAGCATTAACATTAAGTCTCTGTGTCTCCGGCAGGTCCCCGGCACAGCAGAGAGCGCCCGCTCCTGCGTCCGAGCTTACTTCGCAGACCTCCACGAGACTCTGTGTCGGCAGGAGGAGATGGCGCTGAGCGTGGTGGACGCTCACGTCAGGGAGAGGCTGATCTGGCTGAGGCAGCAGCAGGAGGACATGACCATCCTGCTGTCTCAGGTCTCCACCGCCTGTCTGCACTGCGAGAAAACACTTCAACAGGTAGGAGTCATGATAAGTCCAGTGGATAAACTGAAGCCTCTAGTATCTGGCTGATACACAAACACTACAGTGATAGGCCTGATGTATGTATGTTGCTTCTTTCCTGTTGCAGGATGACTGCAGAGTTGTGCTGTCAAAGCAGGAGATCAACTGTTTGCTGGAGACCCTTCAGAAGCAGCAGCACCAGTTCACAGAGCTGGCAGACCACATTCAGCTGGATGCTGGCATCCCCGTCACCTTCACTAAGGTACGCACTGCCCCCACTCTCAGCTGTTCCCGGAGATCCGCATTGATCCGCCAAGAATTCTGAGCTTAGGTTCGTTGATGAAAATGTGTTGCGGTTTTCAGGACAACCGGGTCCACATCGGTCCAAAGATGGAGATCCGTGTGGTAACTCTCGGGCTCGACGGAGCAGGAAAAACCACCATCCTGTTCAAGCTGAAACAAGATGAGTTCATGCAACCCATCCCAACCATCGGTACATGCGTTTACAGTGTAATCAGATTACTTATCCAATTTACATCTCTTTAGTATTGTTCTGAATAAAGCTTGTTTTCAATCTTTCTTTTTTAAAAGGTTTCAATGTGGAGACAGTTGAATATAAGAACTTGAAATTCACCATCTGGGACGTGGGTGGAAAACATAAGCTCAGACCCCTCTGGAAACACTACTATCTGAACACTCAAGGTATTATCTGCGCTCTACATACTTTGAATATATTGATTTATATTGTCTAGATGTCATACTGACATATTTTTGACACATTTGGGTAAATTATAAAATTCTCCTTTGCAGAGTGCAGTCATTTAATATTTTATCGCACTCAACAAATTTTCCTGTGTTCCTGTGTTTTTTAGCACATTGAACAAAACAAATTCTTTTAAATCAAATATAAAAGTGGCCTTTCAGCTAACCCGGGTGCATTTACATTTGTTTGAATGTTGATTAATGTACACATGTCCCTTTTCAAATAAAAATTAAATTAAATGAAATATCTTAAGTTTCAGTAAGCAGAATTTGCCCAGAAGGCTAACAACACTGTCAGTGTGATCTTGATCATGTTGGAGCATCTCGTCCTGCCTGAGCGTGTCTGCACTAAGTGCGGCTGAGCTCACTGACTTAACACTGAAAAGAAACAGCAGCTCTGTTCGGATAGAAAAATGTACAATTTATTATTGCAACATGCGAATTCTACAACAATATAAAAATGCAACAAAAGGCGACTTAGTTAAAAACTGACTTTTAGCTCATTTCAGTGAGTGATGTTTACAGGTTATCTGACCAATCAGGGAAACGCAGGTTCTGTATTATGTGATTTGGTTGCTGTAGCTTCAAACTCAGTCATGACTATCACTGTGTAATATAACTGTGTAGATATCCAGTGAAATGCACCATCTGAAGCTGTTTTCTACTTATTTGATGCACATAAAAAAAGTGTTCAACAAGTCTGCAATTTCTGCCAAAGGTGCATCTGCTAAATGCTGACAAACACGTATTGTGTATTTTATATTGTTGTTAATGTAGATCACTTAGTAAGAGATCTGTTACATTAAAGGGTTTTTTCTGTTGATCAGTGTCAAAAAGACACATAAATCTACTTTGACTGAATGCTGTAAGACAATAAAACATGAATACTTTTTATAGGTACGGTAGGTCAGTAATCTAGTCCAGTAGCTGAATTATAGTTTAGTAAAACAAACACAGGCCCTTCAGTAATACCTGTGCACCCTTGCAGGAAGTCATTTCTATTAACTTCAACATGAATTTCTGTGTAAACAATTTAGCAGCATCATATTTGAAAGTCTAAGTGCTAAGTCTTTTCTGACACTGGATGGTGGAAGTTAAAGCTGTGCCTCTCCTCCCTCCCTGACTCTCGTTGTGTGTGTGCAGCGGTGGTGTTCGTGATTGACAGCTGCCACAGGGACAGACTCATGGAGGCTCACAGTGAGCTGGCCAAACTACTGACCGAGAAGGAGCTGAGAGATGCCTTGTTGCTCATCTTTGCAAACAAACAGGTACTGAAGTAACAGCCTGTAAAGGTAGACTGACACACTCGCACAGATGCAGCATTTCACTGTGACTTTCTGTAAATTATAAATCTTAGCTCAGACGGAGTCGATCATCAGTTTGCTTGTTTGCAGGATGTTCCCGGCGTCGTGTCTGTAGAGGAGATGACGGAGCTGCTGAGCCTTCACAAGCTGTGCTGTGGGAGGAGCTGGCACATTCAGGGCTGCGATGCCCGCAGTGGGATGGGCCTCCACGAGGGGCTGGATTGGCTCTCCAGACAGCTGGTGGCTGCTGGTGTCCTGGACGTGGCCTAAATGTCCCCCCCCCCTCTCTCTACATCGCCATTTTTGGTCTCTCCCCCAACGACTGAACCCAAACCCCAACTCACCCCACCTCTTCAGCCTTCATCTTTCCTTCTTTCTGCACCATTGTGGGCAAAGAAAACAAAGATGTAAATACTTTCTCTAGCTTCACTGAATCTGAACATGGGATCGACAACCATCTTCAAGTCTGTCCCACCGGTCACACCCACCCTCCGAGAAATATACTCACAAATTAAGACAACAAACTCCCATCCTGCTCCATCTCTAAGGCAGCTTACACGGTCTAACACGTTGCTTACTTTAGTTTTTTAATTTGTTCTAACCTTTTTCAAGAGACGAGCTGGTTATCTGGCATCTGTAGCTAGTTGACTTAGGTTTGGTAAGATGTTAAAAATGCTCCTTGTGCCCTGCTGGAGTGGACTCCTTTCTGTATTTTCTATTTTGCGTTATTCATCATAAGCACCACTATATGTGACAGTAATCTTAACGTAAAAGCAGAGCAGTCTGTATAGTATAATTTACGTACCTTTTTGTTGATTCAGTAGACTTGGATGACACATTAGATAATCCTGAGAAATACTACAATGATCTTTTTTTTAGCTAAGGTAAGCGAGATGGGACAGAAATGTTCACTACGGTTTAAATGAACCCAGACGACTTCCAGTGGCTTCAAACTGATGGTCAAATGCTCTGATTTTGGCTTTGCCTTGATATCTAATGTAAGCAATAGCAGTTGATGTTTCATGGGGTCTTTAAGTTATGTTTTTTTTACTGTATGAACCTATTTAATGCCACAGCTGGTCTTGAAATGGCGCACCAGTAAGAGTTTTGGTTTGAATGTAGTGTTTTCTGTTACAGAACAAACTGTTTACTGAACTTATTTATGAGTGGGGAAAGTTGGACGTTACTTTGATACGAGGCAACTGTGAGAAAATTCAGAGTCTTTATGCACCGATTCTGCCTCCGTTTTTGTGGAGTGTCCTGCACGCAGAATTTGTGGAATGCACTTGTTTGCTGCCTCACTACCAGTGTTCGTTTGGAAGCAAATTAACTATCTGCTGTTTCTTAGTAGACTCTGAGTATTAATCTCACTGCAAAAAAAAAAAAAAAAAAAAAAAAAGTCTGGTGAAAATATTCCTATTTAAACATCTCACAAGTCCTGTTTCTGTCTGGAGATGGTACACCTTTAATCAACAGCCTTCAGTAATAACGTAATGTGAAACATTAACAGATACTCGTCTTGTTATTAAGGAACCATCGTTTGAGTTTGATTTCATCTTTATTCATTGCTATGTAATGTTTACTACGTGTATCTATGTATAAAAATACAAATTTAAAAAAAATGCACGTGTGAAAAGCCTTTCCAGTTTGTGAAAACATTTCCATTTGTTTTTGAGACGTAGAAGCACAACACGCATCGAAACCTTTGTTACCAGTGGACTTGATAACGGCTTTTGTAAGTTATTCATAATGTGATGCTGTAAAATAAACTAATTGACCTTATTTGTCTGGCTGGTAGCTTCTTCTTTGGAGGTAATTCACAAGTTCTACCTGTTCAAAATGATTATTAACCTGAAACCTAACAAATAATTCTCACTACAATCGTACTGAAAGCTTTCTTTAATAACTCATTCTGGTAAAAAACAAAACATGACTGTACAGGACACAAAGACATACGATCACTTTATGGTGATGTTGATGATGCTGATGTCTTCGTACGGTTTGTCGGTCTTGGGGTTAACTTTGACGTTGGAGATCCTCTGGACCGCCTCCATGCCTTTCGTGCACCTTCCAAACACAGTGTGCTTGTTGTCGAGCCAAGGCTGTGGAGAGAGAAAGGCGGCAGCACATTGAACAATTAAAATCACTAATAAGAGATTTTAAGCTCTTTTCAGACATTGGATCTGTAACGTTGCTGGCTTCATCTATCTGTTAAGGTAATATTATTTATCATTCAGACAGAGGCGTCAGTTACAGCTGTACTCAGACATGACAGGACCGTTATAGAAATATTTGGCAAATGGTGCGAGAGAGTGGGACGCAGTGGCACAGCTGGAGAACAGGAAAATAATGATTTATGTTCTCTTACAGGCTGCATCAGTGATGGTGATTGATGATTTTTTTAAACTTAGTTGAAGCCTTAATTAATGACTATTATAAGCACTCATCTAAACCTGAGACCGACATGTACAATTGCCAGCACATTAATAAAGTGTGTGTCTGAAAGGGGCTTTGGTTGAGTTTGTGAACTGCTAATGAGGCAACTTACAGTTGGTACAACAGTGACGAAAAACTGTGAGCCGTTGGTGCCGGGGCCTCCGTTGGCCATACTGAGCGTGTACGGGCGGTCGTGTCTCAGTGTGGCGTGGAACTCGTCCTCGAACTCTCCGCCCCAGATGCTCTCTCCTCCCATGCCTGTGCCTGTGGGGTCTCCGGTCTGAATCATAAAACCCTGCACGCAAGAAAGACGAACAATTTAGACGCAGCTCAATGCAGAGTCAGATAACTGAATATGCCTCACTAACCAGATCAGAAAGCTCACCTTGATTACTCTGTGGAATATATGACCATTGTAGTATCCATTCCTGCTGTGAACACAGAAGTTCTCCACAGTTTTGGGGCATCTAAAAACAATAGAGAAAAGTTCTGTTTATATCTTGTGTAAAGTGTAAAGGAGACTTGTGAACAAAGCCATAATGTTGCCAAAAACCTACTCTACGGGGAAAAGCTTGATGTGGATGTCTCCCATGGTGGTGTGGATGATGGCGCTGTCTGACACTCTCTTGGGGCCCTCAGCCTGTGTGGCAGCCATCACCTCCTCCTTCGAGGGCTTCTCGTTAAAGATGTCTCTGTCCGAGTCTGCACTCTTCGTATCCTCTGGTTCTCTCTTTGAGAACTTAAGTTAGGAAGAAATAATGCTGTATTAAGACAAAAACATTCAGCTGAATCATCTTCACTTGAATGTCATGTTATCTCACCATGTAGAAGCGGTTCTTCTTAAATGCCGTGCAGAATATGGTGGGGTCAGGCTCCACGCTCTCTAAGGCGGGGTTGTCGGATGCTTTCATCTCTACAGTGGGTGCCACGTGCATGGCCTTTGCAACGCCCTGGAACAGACTCAGTTGGACCACACGGATGTTCTCCAACTTCCCGAGGATCCGCACACACCTGGGGAACAAGATCCAGAAACGGTTGATATTTGACCTCAACTAGGCACTTTACATCAAGTTAGTGGGACAAACCAATCATAGACTTAAAGGTTTAATTAACCAATCAACAAGAGTACTCAACCAATTTAGCATTACAGTCCTATAACATTGTCAGACTCAAAGTGGACAGGTAAAAAAAAAGTAACAAAATGGATACAGCTGAACCAGAGCTATCGTCTTTTTTATGCCACGCATTCTTCTTCCTTGTCAAAACATGGCACCTACATTGCCCACAATGCAACTTGACTGCACACAGTTCAGTTGGAGGTACAGGTGTGTTATGCTTGTAGCAGCTAATGTAGCCTGCAGCAGAGATGAGCAGTGGGCTACAGAAGCCTGGTAAGCTCACTTCTTTCTAACTCCACACCAACAGATTTGTTTCATTTTCAAACTTGTAGTCTTCAGCCCCAACTGACGCTGACTCGAGTGACATCACTTGAGGCAATTTATCAGACAGCTTCCCCTGGAGCCAAAAAAGGCTTTGTACAACTTTTTTTCAAATAGAAGAAGAAGTAGTACTCTCCAAGACCTGTAACTACACTTTGATGTGTAAAATTGTAGTTCTCTTTTAATCATCCAAACAAATCTACCGATAATGAACAATGTGCTGTCCAACGCTTCCTTTCTCCACCTTCATATGAACGTACCTGTTGGTTTCCACGTTGATGACCTTGATGCCCAGCATCGTCCCATAGAGCACAAAGTGGCCGGTCTCATCAAAGATGATATTTGTCAGTCGGATACCGTCCACCTTCTCCAGTTCTCTCTCCACAGCCATTCGCCTCCCGAACTCCATGTCAGGCAGCTGCTGCCTCATCTGCTGCAGCTCTGTGAACATCTAACATATAAAGCAGGAGTGATAAACGATGTGTATTAGCCACATCAGTAAAGATCCAGGCTGAACGATGTGGGAGAACTTACCGTTAATGACTCATCAAACACTCTCATCAGTTTTCCTGTTAGGAAGCGGAAGATCCTGACTTTCCTGTCAGAGGCAATGGTGGCCATTTTCTTCCCATCATGAGAAAACGCAAGACTGGTGGGATACGTTTTGTGTTTTGCAAATTCATACAAGTCTGTGTCTGTTTTGTATTCCCAATGCACATGCCTGGGGAACCTGAATTCATTTGGGAGGCCAGTCCAGTATTCCAGCATTCCTGCTTTGTCAGCAGAGACGATGACTCTGAATTTGGGATTCAGGCGGATTTGGGACAGCGGTGATGAGTGCATCTTGTCAAAGACGTGGAGGGGCTGGTTGCTTCCCCTTCCATCATAGACAAAGATCTTCCCTGTGGATTTTTCCGAGCAGGCCACCGTGGAAATGGCATCCCCGGGATTGTAGACCCACTCACACTGGCCGGGTTGAAAGCTGCACAGAGGAGGGGGAAAAAATCCTGTTACATTGGGACAGAGGTGTCACTGCATCTTCTACACATGAAGTATAATTACTTTGTAGTTTAGACTCACCCCAACTTCAGCATATTGATCATGTCAAAGTTGACAACATCAAATACTTTCATGGCCTGATCGTCACCAACAGAACAGAAAAGGGCCCCTTCAGCACTGACTGCAATGCTTTCTATCACACCTGCAGAAAAATGCAAGAACTCGTCAGCACTCAACGTACTGTACAATACATGTTGTTATTTGAGTATACAGTGCAATGTGCAAACACTAAAAATGAATGCAGGAATATTATCCCTTTTTCTCCCCTTGCCATGTACTATAAATAAATAAATAAACAAACAGAAAGATTGTGATAAATTCAATGCATACTGAGATGACTTCGAAAGTGTTTGACAAACTCTATTCCCTCCTCCTCCTTCTTCTTCCAAAACTTGACATGGCCATCCTGGCTGGCCGTGATAATGAAGTCTGTCCTGAAAAAAAGGAATAATTACTTTCATGAGAAACAAAGCCTGGGGCTAAAGGAGAAATAAAGTCATGCAAACATGCCTAAATGTGTTAAGATGTAGTCATCAATGTGCAGGAGGAGCAGGTTTTGAAGGGTTCAGGGACATCATAAACAGGTACATAAAGACACTCAAACTATCTTATAACACCCTGATTTAAAGACTTGTGAATGGCACTGCCCACCTTTATATTTATCATGGGCCAATCTTCTATTATCACCAGTTTATAACATTCTTTAGACACCTCTGTTTGACAAAAGTATGACTGCTAACATTGGGTTAGCACAAAGGAAATACTGCTATCTATTGTATATTGGTGATATTGATAATTGAGTAATACAATTTTAACTCTATCTGAAAAAATACATAGAATTTGGATCACGGTTACGCTGGAATCCTTCTCTACCAGTTAAGCATGATAATAAATCTTTGAATAAGGCACCGGGTATATATGTAAGTGGCCACCATAAACTAGGAAAGCTGTCCCACAGGGCTAGAGTGAGTTGTATACACTGTGTCAAAGTCAATGGTCAAGTTTATTGTTAAACCACTTACTTGGAACAAACTATGTGTGTGATAACATCTCTGTGCATGTAGCTCCGTTCATACATTGCAGCTGAAGGCAGGTTGTCCAGATAGACACGCTCATATTCGAGCACTGAGGAAAAACAATACAAAACCATCCAGAAGTTAGCGGGACTTTGGTTAGCATGGTTAGCATTGTTTAGCAGGAGTCGCAGAAGAAGTAGCAGCAGGAGTATCTAACGGCCAGAAACGAACCTTTCCTTTTCTTGGTCTTTGTAGCTTCGCTTGGCATGGGTCCGACCCATTCATCGCCATCGCCTTCTCCATCCCCATCTCCATCTCCATCTCCATCAGGATTATCATCTGCTTTTCGCTTGAGTTCCACATTGTTTTCAGTCGCCGCCATTGCTAGCACTCTTCCGTGTGGTCCTTTCTGGGTTACGGTACTTCCGTTCGGCGCCTGGACTTCTGAATTCCCTCTTACTGGTTTCAAGTCTAGCTCCTTAATATCCTGGCATATTTTCTAAAAACCAACAAATTATTTGCTATTTAAATGTTAAAGAATGTATTTGAGCCTGGTTGTACTTTAATAAATAAGAATTGGGCAGCTTAATCGCTATAAACACATGAGCAACAACGTCCACCGCTTAAAATATTTTTCTACCGGTCCCAACATAAATCAGCACCGCTACACGGTGAAAACAGTACAATTAGTGTTTTTTAAGAATGGCTGCATCAGGTTTTAACCATCCAAGTTGGCGCCTTTCAACCGGGTTAGCTGCAGTGGAACAAAAGTACTCTGTTGTTTTCGAGGGTTTATTGTCATGGAACACTTGGGTCAAACCAAAAGTCAACTTTAGGGGAGTCTACAATATTACTTGAGATTGTTCTGTCACCTGCACATTTGCAGGTTGATACTCATGTGAATTAATTATTTACTAAATGTAATATGAAAACCAAGTAACTGATGTAAATGTTAATATACCAAGAAATAAAAGATAAACAATGTTTTTTTTATTGGTATCCCCCACGTACTCGGAAGTAAACAATAAGCTCACATGTATGGCCAAGATGGCTGTAGACAGAAAAATATGATATTTGTCACTTGTAAAGCAAACTAATTTAACAAACATCATCTACTGTTTTATATGTTTAAGTATCAGACGGTGTAAAAAACACAATTTTCTTGCTTTAACGGCAAACACAACCTCAGCGGCAGGATGAGCAACATTTACATTCAAGAGCCACCTACAAATGGAAAGGTGAGCGCGACGTCTTACAATTTAACTTGCACTTTATCCTTTTATGTGCGTTTAAAACAAGAGCCTTCAATATATACTTTACTTTGAGAGTATATAACGTTGAGGACGTTAGCTGCGTTGCACGTTTCGCTGAACATTATTAAAATGCAGCAATGTGCTATCGACTACAGTTCAAAAAGCTTTTAACTATAATAAAATCACTGATACTTTATTATATCATTGTATGACCTGTAGCTAACGTTGTATGTGTCAGATGAAATATTAGAGTTGTAGAAAACTTTACTTGCTTTGCTGGCTATATGTAAATGTGAAAATGTGGTTGTAATTTCTGATTTAAATATCCCCACCTAGGTCCTGTTGAAGACCTCAGCAGGTGACATTGACATTGAGTTGTGGTCCAAGGAGGCTCCTAAAGCATGCAGGAACTTTGTGCAACTGTGCATGGAAGGTAAAAACTCAAAGCCAGCTATATTTTCTAACACACTGCAGAACTTCTAAAAACAAACTGCTGAAGACCAGTCATTACACAAACCCAGCACTGGTTATTTTACCAGATAATGTTATTGAAGGAAAAGCTCAATTTAAACCCAATTAAATATTAATTTATTACTGATTTATTATTAGACACTTATGTTGACTTTTATGCTTGCCTGCAGACAAATGACCGGCTGTGCACTGACTAAAAGACCAGCAATTAGTTGCAGTTATTTAATTTGAAGTGTACCAATTGAATACTGTGTTTATTTTCCTTGTAATTTCAACCAAATTACATAGTTATTTCCAGGAAACTCCTTAGAAATGATTAGGAAATTGTTCAGAAATGACTGTGAAATAAAGTGCTACCTTATTGTCTTATATTTCTCTGTCCTCTAGGTTACTATGACGGCACAATATTTCACCGAGTGGTGCGTGACTTCATTATTCAGGGGGGAGATCCCACTGGAACTGGGACAGGTGGAGAGTCCATCTATGGGCGGCCATTCAGGGTCAGACTGCTTCTCTACTTCTTTTTTGATCATTCTGTATAATTTATGTTTAAACTACCAGAATCATAAGTATGAATGAAAAACAAACCCCTTTGCCAAATCAAACATTAAGAGAATGTAGCTGACATTGAAATCATCTTTCTTTTAGGATGAGTTTCACTCCAGATTGCGCTTCAATCGGAGAGGTTTGGTTGCCATGGCAAATGCCGGGCCACATGATAACGGCAGTCAGTTTTTCTTCACCTTGGGACGTGCGGACGAGCTCAACAATAAACACACCATATTCGCCAAGGTAAATCTGAAGAACTGTAGCGACTTATTAATATAATAATATTTCCTGTGTGTATTCAAGCCTGTCCTGGGCCAGATATCTGACACAAGCCATTACTGTGTATGTGCAATGCCTCCCACATGCATGGACCCAGATCAGCAAAATTTCCCAAACTGCATATGTCGAAGTGTACTTGACCATTTGTGCTTTTTTGTCCAATAATGCCCATCGCAGGTCACCGGAGACACGGTTTATAATATGCTCAGACTGGCAGAAGTTGAATGTGACGACGACGAAAGACCTTTGAATCCCCACAAGATAAAAGTTGCTGAGGTATTTTCTTCTTCTACTACTTTTTTGACTTGCTTGACAACTTTTTAGTATTTAGTGTCCGTGATTTAAATACTGCTTTAAATATGTTTTGTCTCCTCCAGGTGCTTCATTCTCCTTTTGATGACATCATACCCCGTGAAATAAAGAAAGCCAAAAAGGAAAAAGATAAAGAGGAGGGAAAGAAATCACAGTCAAAAGCCACAAAGTGAGTTCTCAGACTTCCTCTGTCTTTCAAATGGAAACAGTGTAAGGTTATTGCACTGCAGGTGTTGGAACCCTGTTGTTTATTTGTTTGTTTTTCTGCCTCTTTTGCTTCCTCATCACCTTTTACTGTTTCATCTGCCCAATAAGTATGTCAGAAATGTTATAAACATCGGCAGTCACACTTCGCAGCCACATGAGCTGCAGTATATCAACAAGTAACAGTGCATCTTGATCAAAAACTTGTGAAAAACTTTGTTGTCAGTTGCAAATATTTATCAGTATCTGCCATATAGAATTATTTGTTGATTTCACTAATCATCCAAGGTTCTTCATCTGTATCCCATGAAATCTGGTGTAAGCATTTTTGTGACAACAGATAATAATAATAGTAATAATATAATAATAATAATTGATGGACCAAACGGCTATTTGACAATGCGACTGCACCAAACTGTGAACCTTAAAACATGTCGTAACAGAAATAGCTATAATTCATTGATCATTAATCTAGTCACAGACTGATTTTACTCGAGAGTACAAGAGGAAAGTAACAGTTCCTCCTTTACTTAACATTATAATGTAGCACAGTGTTGGATGTCCAGTTAGCAATGTGATTATTTAGACGTAAACAGATATTGTGATCTTCTTTTTCTTCTTCTCTTTCTTTTTCGTTTGCTGCTGATTCTTCTTGTTTTCCATCTTTTGCTACAAGTCATCTTCAGTCTCAGTGGGTGACCGTGCTTAAACTGTATTCTTGTCCTTGATGCTTCAGTGCCAACAGTATGTCAATTTTTGTAGGAACTTCAGTCTGTTGTCATTTGGAGAGGAAGCTGAAGAAGAAGAGGAGATGGTGAATCAAGTCAGCCAGGTACTGAAGTGTAAAACTAGCCTCTGTGCTGACGGGCAGTTAAATAGCGGTTCAGTGTAAAGTTCGGTTTCTACTCACCATCAGACAGACCATTAAAACTGACCACGTCTGCCATTGACCCTTATGCCACTCAGTCACACGCCTCAACTACATGGAGGGTCTGGCTTATCATTCCTGTCACAGATCAGATCATAACACGACCAGGAGAATCCCGGAAATCTAGACTAGTAACAACTAACGACAGCCACATATTTAATAAAAAGTATGAAAACTATTCAAAAATCTATGCCTATTTTATTTAAGTTGTTATGTGTTTTTGAAATGAGTGCACAGGCAGTACAAATCAAAGCAAACAGGCTTTATCTAGTTATATAGATTAGTCATTACTTTGGCCTTGGTTCACCTTTTTTCCACCAAGTCATAAGATTTTATGTCTGGTTAATCTCAGATAATTGCAAGTAATGCCGATGGGTGCTGTCTGTAAATCCTGCATGCATTCGCCAACTACATTTGATGGTTCTGGCTGGGCAGTTATACTGAATATACTGTACCACAGTCTGTTAGAATGAAACGTTAGTGTGCTTGACAAACCTTTGTGGTAATTGGACTTTGAAAATGTAAATGTATTTGCTGGTTAATTACAGGTATTTGCTATATTGCTGATTTTAAATGGTTTTCTATTAAAGTTACAGAATTTGAGGTTGCATTAAAATTTAAAAAATGTGTAAAAACCAAATCACTTGCTCACTATTGTTTGTGTTTCTTCAGACACTAAAGGGAAAGAGCAAAAGCAGCCATGACCTTCTGAAAGACGACCCCAGACTGAGCTCTGTTCCAGCAGTTGATAAGTATGTACAATTATTAATTATTTCATATAAGCGGCTTGTCCTACATTTATAATCCTTGTCCTTTTCCAACATTAACCCACATTCCTTCTGCCTTAAAAGGAAAAAGAAGAAGGGTACATCAGGAGATGCAGCTGAGGTACGTCGGACATCCTCCAAAACAAAGTTCCCAGAGTCGCTTTTCTCTGATTGTAAATTTCAATGTGTTCTTCCAGACAGACGATGAGGCTGACGATGATGTCGAAGACGACATGGACGCAGACGAAGAGTACGACTCGGATAAGAAGGAGAAGATGAGAGAGCTCATCAGTAAAAAGCTACAGAAAGAAAAAGGTGCAGAGAAAGCGACAGAGCCCAGCGAGGACGAGCGAGGGAAGAAGACGAGCCGCAGGTACGACTGCACGGTTCTGACCCAACGTTCAATCTGAGTCTCTCCGCAGACGCTTCTGGCTTGAGTAGAAATATAAACTATATCCAACGGACGGCAGGTCTGTATAATAGTCTGCTTGGTTTCAGCTCTGACTTCAGCAATATCATAGTCATTGTTCCATTTGTAATACAGCGTAGCGACCTGGTGGGGGAGCTGTTGAACTGTGTAATACAGCGGTAAACGCAATGAACCACATTGAGCAAGCCTCTCCTGTTTAATGATTACAATCAGATGAGAATAGACCATCCAAACTTTATTTTTCTGATAAGCAGAGAGAGGATCTGCACTTTAAATATTTTTATTTACAACACAGAGTGATGATTATTTACTTGATTAATTGATTGATCATTTAGTCTGTGCAGTGTCAAGAAATAGTGGCCAAAACCCCAAAATATTCCATTTCCTGAATCCAAATGACGAGGAAAAGTAGCAAATCCTCACGTTGGGGAGAAGCTGGAACCAGGAAAAGTTTGGCATTTGTGCTTGAAAAATGACTTAAAAGGATTAATCCATTATGAAAAAGTTTTTCTTCCATCGACTAATCGTTTCAGCTCTACATGGAGTTAATCATGAAATATCATGACCACAAAAACAGATCCAGAAGAGATGAGAATGATTCATTTAATATGTAGACACTCCTAGAGCCCAGGCACACTAAAAACAGTCATTAACATGTATTAATTACTGCCTCTCTGCAACAGCAAATTCCTTCAAAACAGTTTTGTCTGCCGGTGTCTCTGATTAGGTCGTGGGTGGATTTCAGAAGCAGATTGACGCACAAATTGATGTGCATTTTACCGTTAATAGGTGTTATTCAAAACATGTGCATCATTCAAATCTAGCACATTCTGCTGTTTATTAGCAGTCAAATTGTAAATCTCAAATGTCAGATTAAAAAAACCTTCCAAGAAGCTTGTTGACTCTAGATGGAAACAAAATAAAAACAGCTCATTCGGTGCAAAACAGTGATTTTTGGCGGAAATGTGTCTTTCAGGCATTTGTTCACCCGTCATATTCACGATATTTCTGATACGTTTCTATAAATCAGATGGATAGAGAAAATGTTAATGTTCAAAGTCATGTTTACAGATCTTTTTAATCCTTCTGTTAAAAAGAAATACTGAATAAATGTCCCAAAGATAATCAGATTACAATGATATAAAACAGAGAAAAGCAGCAAATTCGCTGGAACAAGAGAATGTTTCGTGGTTTTACTTAAAAAACGACTTAAATGATAAATCAATCATTGAAATAGTTGCTGATAAATCTATTGTCAATTGACTGATCGTTTCAGCTTTACCCATAGCTGAATCTCATAGTTATTCCCCAAATATTATATAACATATATATATATTATATATTATATAACAGTTTACATGTGTGCTGTTTAGCACCAATTTAGCACTTTCAAGTTTGGGGGCTCACAAGAGACAGATTTTAAAAAGAACGCTCAAAATCGAAGCAGCAGAGACCGAAATATCCTGACGTTTAGTCTCTAGTATGGGTCAAGCTCCGAAAACACTGGATCCTACATTTCCCATAAGGCAACTCAATTGCATCTTTAATTAGACGCCTAAATGCCCACTTCTTTCGAACCTCACACCGCCAGTTTGTCACACAGGCTGTCTGTTAAAAAAGTCTCGAAGTCCAAGCTGAGGTAACCCTGGTGACATCACTATGACATCATCAGGGTTATTTTCTCAGACTTCACGGAGCTCCGCCAGAGCCACAGTAGACATTAAACAACTGTTTTCACAGGCTGAGTAGTGGCTCCGCATGACAAGTAAACTGAAGTTTGTGTGTAAAATCGCTGGAAATCCTTCCCTTTAAGAAGGATTTTAAAAATGTCAGTGTCGAGACGTGTGTCTAGAATAAGTCCTCATATCCAGTTCTCCCCAAAAATCCTCTAATTAATAGCAGCACGTTCATTTTGAACAACATTTAATGATAGAAATATTGACAGCATGATTTCTTGAATATGGTGCTCCAGCTCCTCCCCAATCGAAGCCTGGTGTATTTCTCATCCACATATCTTCCAGCTTTGTTTTCACACACATCCACTCGCTTTCACACACACACACACACACACACACACACACACACACACCTCCCAAACACGCACATATCTCAGTTGTAGCTCACTGGACCAACATCAGTGGGCCTGCTATTTGAAACAGGAATGTTGGCACTCGAACCAAATTACTTACTGCGCTGAAGTAGAAGCAAACAGTGCGTCTGTCTGAGCCAACAGTGTGAGTGAGATGGAGGTGAGAGTGGAAGGTGATGGTGTGTGAGACAGCATTAGTATGAAAATGACCTGAAGAGAATGGAGGGAGTGATTTATCTTTCATCCCTCTTTGATGCTGCTGCTGCTGCTCGGCCGGTTATCTCTCCTCCATGTCCTCTTAACAGGTAGCCCTCAACACACATAATCAACATACTCTTCTCTCATTAGTGCTAATGGGATAAGGAGTGGGCCCCCAGTCAGTTGTGTATATGTGTGTGCCCTGACTGACAGCCAGCCCAATGCAGGCAGACTCTAGTATATTAAACACAAGCGCAGATTGTTTTGCTACAAGAACTGTAACCCAACACAGTGGTTTGTCTTGGCAGGGAATCAAAGAGCAGGCTGGTAGGTACAGTGTTAGCCCGGGACAAAGGGGGCATTGTTGCAGGGTGAGCTCTGCTCTCCCACCGTTGCTTTGCTTTGAGCTTTCGGCTGCTCTGTGCGCGAGGAGAAGGAACACCAACCGGTATCTAGTCACCTGGGGGGGAAAGAAAGGAGAGAGGATGTTAAAAGCAGCCACTTTTTCTCAGTTCTGTCTGGCGTTACTGTTGCAGGACTTGAGTTGTTTGCGCTTGCGTTTAACACTCAGATGTACAGTATGCGATGTGTGTGAGGGACAGTTCTCTGGTGTCTGCGATGTACTCAGCCTTCAGTTGGGGGAAAATTTACAAAGTTGATTGTATCTTCTTTTCTTTTTTTTCCCAAAAGTCAATGCTGCTGAAATTAGGAGTCTCCCTGAAACCAAAACAGTTTTTGCGTCAGGTCAAAACTATCTTACGTTGCTATCCAGCAGCCGGATGATATTCCACTGCAATATTCCATGATTGCAAAACACTTGGACAAGTTGCCAAATAATGGTGTACTGTACCTGAACCAAGAAAATGTTACAACTTTACCAATCAATCAACACAGATTCTGTTTATACTACATTTGTCTCAACTTGCTGTGATGTTTGATGTCGTTGGTAATGCTGGTTAAGCTTTTGTGCTCACAGTTTGACACTTCTTTTTTGTTGCTATTGATCAAGTCTGGTTTTGCTTGTGTTTGAAGTAGGCCTCTTTAGCGGGAGGGGGGTTACTTTATAAAAGACACCACTGAATGAAGTCCCAAAAGCAGTGTATGTGGTAGTCGCCACTTTTGTTAAACCCGACGGGGCATGACTGGAGAAGCAAAACGCTTCCATATGGCTGTGGGACACAGTGTGAGCTGCTTCTGCCAGCAGGGCCTGGCTCCCTCTGCTGTCTCTGGTAATCGCTTTTCAGTTACTGCAGGCTGAAGATAATGGCAGAACTGCACTTCCTGTTATTTATATCACTTGTTATCACATACTTATACATGGTGTACACAGTATGTGGCAGCAGACTTTAATAATACAGGTGGAGTTACTTAAAAATCAAGGTACTATCAAGATTATCACATCATCCCCATGATGTCCCTTTACAGTGTGTCATTAAAATAATAACCAAATAAGTGTGCCTAAGGGTCTGTGTGTGTGTATGTGTATAGAGCTGGGTGACATAGTTGAAATCATAATCACGATATTAATAAGGATGTTTTCCGACACAAATAAAAATCACTGTTTGGCGAATGTATGCAAAATCACTAAGAAATAATCAAACTGATGCTCAAATCAATGATCGTGTTGTCCGTAGTTTTGCATTACAAGAGACCGATCTTATGTGTCAAAACAAAAGTTTGATATTATTGATTAATCTGCCAGTTTGTTGTAAAATCTCAGACCACAATGTCCTGGAGCCCCAGTTGAAATATTGAAATAGTTTGTCATGTGTAAACAAACAGTCCAACAACCAAAGATCTTCAATTTAATATGATATAAGACTAAGAAAACAAGCAAAACTTCACATTTGAGAAGGTGGAATCAGTGAATTTGGGGCATTTTGGCTTAAAGAATGACTTTAAACGATTAATCAGTTATTAAAATAGTTACAGATTAATATTCTGTCAACCGACTCGTCACTTGAGCTGTATAATTTTGTTAGTTTTTAATTTACTTACTCTGAAGCATTAATTTGTAGACAGAAATTGGTGGAATGATAAAACGATAGGATCGTATCATCATGATATGATTCCACTTAAAGTCGATAAACAATAATACGGAGTTATCACCCAGCTTTATGTGTGAATAATGCAGCATTACTGTGGTCAGGAGTGTAAAGTCTAGTCGAATTACACAGATTGTTTGGTGTCAAAGGCCTGTAGCACTCTGAAAAATCAGTGTGTGTTTCTTCTGGCACTCTAATGGTTTAGACTATAAAATGTCCAGCACAAGACCCCGAGATTACATCTTTAAGTGTTTTGTTTTGTCCGACCAACGGTCCAAAAACCAAAGAGGTTCAGTTTATAATGACGTGAATCAGAGAAAAGCGGCAAATCGTCACATTGGAGAAGCTTCAACCAGACAACGTTTGGAGTTTTTGCTTTAAAAATGACTAAAATGATTAATTGATTATCAAAGTAGTTGCCAATTCATTTTTTGTAACTAATTGATTAATAGACTAATCACTGCAGTTCTAGTCTTCATCCTATTCTTTCTGGATTTGGTCTTCTGTCACATTGGTCTTTAAGAAAGCGTTCGTCTAGCCTTGTGGACAGTGTAACTTAAATGGGACATCAGACACTAATTATCCTGCCCAAGTGGCCGTACCCCGGACGCTGCGTCACTCTGTATTAATTGGCTGCACCTGTCTCTTGTCATCGGTCATAACCCAACGCGCTCTCAGGGAAAGGTTGCAGAGATCAAGAAAGCATTCGCCGCGGCTTTTGTGCAGAAAACTGCTTGAGATAATCCAGTTCTTGGCAGCGGGATTGTGTATGTTTTGGAACTGCCAGGTTTACACATCTCTGGCCCACTGTAGCATGTCTGCCCCATATGGGGCACTTGCTCGCTGGAAACTGTTCCAGACGGCGGTGCATGTCTAGGACGAGGGGGTTTAGACTTTTTGAAAATGAATAAAAAAACCAGCAGAACGCCACTTGGACTGTGATCAATGTCAACATTTGACAATGTGCACATTTACTGTGCCTTTTACTCTCAGACAAGCAAAATATTCAAGAGGAATAGAAAATTCATGACCAAATGTAACTGATATAAATGTCAAGACAAGAAAAACTAAATAATCTACAAGATTCATTGCTTTCTTCCATCATGACTAACTAACAGAAAGCCAAAGGATGCAGTCAGTAATTGCGAGGTTGATGAATCGCCCTAAAAGCGGAACCTTGGTCCGCTGCGTGGGTAATGTGTTGGTCTAGATCACTCTGCAAAGTCATGCAAATTCCTGCGTTGAGGTTGGATTCCTCCACTCCAGCTCACAGTTCTCCTTGGCTTTGGACCAAGCCATGGAGTGCCCCCTGAGGGGAGTTCACCCAGCCATCTTGTTATTCTAGCACATTCATCCACATCACTTGCTCGGTCTTTAGACTGGTTTGAGTCCACCATAGCAGGGAGAAGCTGCTTCTGCTGCCATCCTTGTGGTGTACTTAAATTTAGTTCAATTTTACTTTTAGATATACATTTGACTCGTTGCAATCATACTGTGGCTATATTTGAACTTAAAACAATTTGACTTTATCAGTTATTACGTTTCACTTGAAGGCTGGAAAATTAGAATACAGAGAAATCCAAAAAAGGCAAGTTTTGGAAAACGATTGAATTTTTGATGAACCATACAGTCATCACTGTACTATTTTTAAGGTTGTCGAATTCCTGTGTCAGCCTCAGACTCCTGCCAGACACTGGAGTATTAAATGCAAGGTTCTGAATCATGAGAGAGTTCTTGGTCTCCTGCCAATCACTTCATATGCGTTCTTTATGAAAAGTTAATCATCCACAGGTCTCTGGGTTTCACTTATTTTTTTTTTTTTAGATTTTCTGAAAGAGTGACAGTAGCTGGCAGCTCCCAAGTAGACCCAGGCCGCTGGGACTAGTAGGGATTCACAAAAAGGATTTATAATGTGTCTAGCTTTGCCCATTTAGGTCTGTTTATCTGGCAACTAATGACAAAATCAGAGTGGCTTTTCTCTCTCAGCTTGGCCTGTAATGTTTTTTAAATGACCATCAGAGTCTCCGCTCCTGCTGGCAGATGGAGAGTCCTATTGATGGACGGATGTGTCTTGAGGAATGTCTTAGCTAGTAAAGACCTCAGTAATTTGTAAATTGGTTGCAAGGAAACATCTGTAGAGCCGTCCAATCAAAAGCAATCAACTGTGTAAACAGGAAGTCACTGTAGCGTCACAAGCTTTAACATAACTGCCAAAAATAATGGTCTTAAGGGCCATTCTGTATATTAAGTGCTAATCCTTTGTAAGTGTAGGTATTACTTTGTTTTATTTGTATATGTATACATAGAGAAATATACGTGAGTAGTATTCATGCAGTTTAGAATGAGAAATTATCCAGTTATGCTAATCTAACCAATGCTATTTGGCTAGTCATTTAGTCTGACGTTATTAGCATAACGTTTCGTAATTTGAGATATATTGTGTTATTTGTGTGAATTGAATTACATCATTTTTAAACATTTTGATCAAATGTGAGGTCCAATGTGTCGACCATATTTCATATGACCTCTTTTACGCTTCAATCTGAACAGGTCATATGTTAGCAAGCTAACATTGGTTCTTTCAGTTAGCTAGTTCAGTTAGCTACACAACAGTTACACCGACACGCAGTTACTGGGTGTCTGTATTTAGTAACAATTGATCTCTACGTAAGAACTAGTTTGTGTTGTGCAACCTGTTTTGATTTAGTGATGTGTAAATCTTACTAACGTTATGACAAGGCTAAGTTTGAACTAACGAAGAGCTAACGCATCAGACTCCTGTTCCAGAATGACACCTTGGTGCTGTTTATTTCTTTTAAAATATAACTCACTCCTTGCTAGCATTAGCCAAGCTTTGCCATTTGAAAATGAGCACTGAGATTCGGCATCTTACGACATTTATGACATATGAGGCTGCAGCTAACAAATATTTTTATTATCGATTGATGTGATGATTGAAAAGTGCTCATCACAATATCCCAGAGCCCAAGGTGTCTGCGTTTGTTCAACCAACAGTCCAAAGCTCAAAGATATTCATTTTACAATGATATAAAATGGAGGAAAGCAGCAAATTCTCACATTTGAAAAGCTGGAACCCACGAATTTGTAGCATTTTTTCTATGAAAATTACTTAATCGATTATCAAAATAGTTGCAGATTAGTTTTCTGTCGATCGACTAAACAATTCATCGACTAATCGTTTCAACTCTAACAACATTAGTCGGACATATTTGAATTACAGCCCGATCTTAGTTTATCACAGATATATCAGTATCATGTATATATTATTGCCCCATGATTGATATCATCACTACATAGTTTGTCCACCAGAGAGCACTAACAGGTCTATTTTTCAGCGCAGAAAGTCCTGCTCAGTATTGTCTTGGTCACAATTCGTAAATAACCAAATCTAAGGGGTCCTTTGTTTATGTTATGTATTTATTATTAGATTATGATTATGAGATGTTTTTAAATATCAAATACTAATAACATTATCTGCCACAATCAAGAGCTCAAAAATACTCCTGATATAGTTCAGCAAATTGTGATTTATCCAGTCAAGTCAAAAATATGGTTCTCACATTATTCTTAAATGAGCAGAATCAAAATAATTTGTAGTGTTGTGATGTGAGGGTCTTGAGAGGAATTTGCTGAGCCCCAAGGTGTGTCCTAACAGGTGTTGTTGGGGCTTTTCCTGTCCTTTCTGGCCTCTTTCTCTCTATTGGCACCGGGGCTGTGGAGCCGATTGTTTGGCTGTTGCCTTGGATACGTCTCTTGTTTTCCGAGTGGCAGCGTGTCAAGGCAGGCAGAAAATGATCACTCAGTCCAAAGTGTTCCTCACTCTAGAATATATATATGCATAAAAACCCTCACCTCTCAGTCCTGCAGAAGAGGCTGGACCGTGTTCAAGTAAGAGCCTTGCGTCATACTTGACTCATAGTTACTAAAACACACAGAAGTCATGTCAAGGAGGCCTCTCTGAAGTCTGAACTGGACAGGTAGAGGACACAATGATGCATCAAACAATGTGCATATATTTATACTGTATATATATATATATATACTATATAATGCGATCTAATACAATAGCCATGCGATAGATACTACCATCTTCAAGCTTATAATGTTCAGCATGTTCAGACTCATTCCAGGTTAGTTTTGAGGTCATAGTTTGTGAGCAATAATCCAGTTAGGTATCTGCTGACCACTGTTCTTCTTTGCTAATGCAGTTTTTGGCCTGTCTTTGCTAGCATGATTTTTAAGATTTTTTTCCCTGGTCACATTACATGAGTTTGAGGTGTTTGCTACAGGTACAGCAGTGATTCAGGCAGCAGGTATCTGGCCTTGTTGCACATCTGTTAGTTGCTTTCTGTTGCCCTGAAAACTCGCTTAAAGGGGAACTATGCAGCCTGTGAAAACAGATGTATGTTGTTGCTTGTGGTTCTGGTCTGAGAAAATAACCCTGGAGACTATGAGCTCGAAAACTACAAATCTTTACCAGAAAGTTGCATTATGGGTAAGTGTAGGATCCAGCATTTTTGGAGCTTGACTGATACTTGGGACTAAAAAATCAGGACATCTCTGCCTCTGCTGCTTTGACTCAAAAAATTGCAATTTGTACAACCTCTTTTCAATCTGACCAATACAACTAATATTTATTCACCTTAATGACTAATATGTATAGCTGCCTTTGTAATAGTCATTTATAGAGGTAGACAAAATAGCATGTAAAATATTCTTTTTCAAGGACCTGACAACCCAGTTATGGAGGTGGCTGCACACAAGAGTCATATTAAGTCCTCAAAAGTCTCAAAAATCATGATGACATATTCCAAAGAGAGTTAAAGTAACTTGGCAAAAAGTAACATGTAAAGTAACTTCATGTTGATGTTATTTTGTAATTACTAATTTTAAACAGAAGATAAACATGGCTACGTTTACTTTTAATGGATATCAATATGCTGTCTTGAATCAAGGTGTACTAGGCAAAAAGTAATATCAATTTTACTATTATTAAATTTACTAGGCTTTACCTCTTGTGTGAAATGTAATTGAATTATTATACCTCTGGTTTGTCACACCTGAGTCACCATACTGTATATAAAGTGTGGGTCTCAGAAAAGAGGTTTGTTGTCATTGCTTCTAGACAGAGCTGAGCAGGAGACTTCCTCACACAGGCCAAGTCTGACTCTGCCAACCAGCTCCGCTCTTAGTCCTCTCTTTTTCTCTTCAGGAAAAGAGAGGACTAACAACTCTATGTCTGACTGTTTCCTCATGTGTGTCCTCGGGAGCAGCAGGGAAGCTAACGAGGAAGAGGCATGACATCAAGTCACAGCCACAGCTCTTAATATTTGCCGAGGCACGGTTAAAATATCACTCAGTTTGATGCCTCCATGCTTTGCCACAGACAATGTCAGAGAATGAAACAAAGGTAACGTGAGTGTTGGAAAGCTAGAAAGAGAAGGATGAAAGTTCCAGATAAAAGGAAAGAAAAGGATATAAATGAATGTCAGTCCGGAGAAGCAGATGTAAGAAACAAAGGCAGCCATTGTTTGGTCTGGAGATGCCTCACATGTTTCTAGGCCAGGGGCCCAGACTGTGCAGCTTACCTGTGCTTTGTGGCTCTGCAAGAGAATGGGACAAAAACAGAGCTGTCAGGCAGTACAAAAATATTATCATTTCCTAACATAACATATCTGCTCGGCAACTGGCAGTAGTCTCAATCATGTGAAAGGGAACAATAATCAGCATTTCTGGCCCTGCTTCAGACTTCTAGCAGTTAGCCTTGCATGAGCTGGGCTTCGGGCCACCTGCCAAAAAGGACGCTACCTTGAGTCAAGGAAGCAAGGATGTGCCTTGGCTTGCCTCTGTCATCCAGTTGAAGGTTTTATAAGGGTGGCTGGACATGAGCAGTGCCTGTAATACTTAATGTTGTGCCACTCGAGGGAAGGAAGTATAACGTTTTTCATTACTGCTGCCACTAACAGCATTTGACAGTTGTGTATTTCATGTATCACAGGACGTTTATGTAGTTCTTTGCACACAACGTGCAATAATATGACATGGCTTTCATCCAGAGTGTTGGGCTCTGCTTTGCATGCAGATTCACTGCGTGAATGTATATGCTTATGCAGAGATGCGGACTCGAGTCGGACTCAAGTAATGAATCTGATGTCTTTAAAAGGCTTGCAGCTTGACTTTGACTTTAACACCAATGGTGTGAAGGGTGTGGCTTGTTTAGGACTCAAAACACATTTTGGACTTCGACCTGAATTGGGACTTGTCAGTCTTGAATTTTGTAGGGCTAAATTTGGGAGTTGTTGGTCTTGGCTTGGTCTTGACTGGAGACTTGGCTTGGAACTTGTTGGTCTTGACTTGAATTGTTGGTCATGATTTAGGACTTGATTTGGGACTTAATTGCCAAGATTATAGACTTACTTGTGACTTGCAAAACAATAATATTTTCCCACCTCTGTACTTGATGTGAAACTAATGAAAATTAATATTTAAAAGCCTCAGACGGCGGAATATAAGATTTGAAACATTGAAATTAGGTTGTGCATTATATGCAGGTTTTAGTTGCATTTTCCCTCACATGCATGTATTTTGGAAATATTTTGCTGTACGAGATGGAACACAGATCTGTATTCACTACCACTGTTGAGTGACAGCATTTTAAAAGGTTAAACATTACAGCTTTAAAGACTTACAATGACAATTACTCATCTCAAAATAAGAAACACATTGACATTTTTCTCACTTTAGTCTGCTCAACCTCAACTCCCCTTCTAGTGCTTTCCAGGAGCCTGGAGGGGCGAACAATTACTTTATTAAAGCTCCATCAAATTTATTGGAGTAACACACGCTTTTAATGTACATTCTTCATTCTGACACTTGCGCAGAGTGTTTTATGTTTGTTTTATATACCCACATAATTAGCCATGGACGTTAAATCTTGAGATGCATAAAGTTTCAGAACAATTGATGTTTGTTTGTGAACACCAGTAACGTTGAGGGTATTCAGGTAATATATTTTAAATGATGTATATGCTTCTTTTACAGCAGGAGCCAGTGGAGCCAAAAGTCTGCTTTTAACTCTTCACTATAATACGTTTGTCATGACTTACTTTTGTCTGCGAACCTGTTGCTCTGTCATCGTTCTTGTCTGTTACAGGTGTAATCCTTTATGGCAGTTATATAAGTTGAGTTTATATTCTTCACCCTCTTTTCTCCCCTCACAGTGATGAATTACGGAAAGAGGCACGGCAGTTGAAGAAGGAACTACAGGCCATAAAGCAAAGGAAAGAAGAAAGTTTAAAACCTGCAGCGGATGAAGTCAAGGAGGGTATGTGAGCACATTTTATTCCCCTGCATTTACTGATGGATGTGTATCACTGTTACCCATTATACTGTGAATTTATTGCTGGTTGATAATATACTCTACATGTATCATACCACAACTAGGTGCTTTTTAAGGATGTTTGAAAGAGAACTCTTCCACCACAGAGCTTTAAGTGTGAACAAAGTCTCTAAGAGGGTGGTCCGTGCTACATTCTCCGCTAATGGACACTAAGACAGGCAACCCTCTGATTTTGTCAATTAGTTGCAGACGTCTATTTTTTTCCCCCTCAAGGGTCTGCATTTTTGGTGTTAAAGCTCACAGAAAATTGCGTGGGTGAAAATTGTTGAGTGGCCGCCATAGTTGCACATCAAACCCTTTGTGTGTTTGTTAGTTTGCAGCTTTGGCCAACGAGAGTCTGTAAAAATCTGCCCCCAAATCTCCTCGGGTCTCCACCGCACTGCAGCCTGTCATAATGCCGTCAATCTTTGGATTTTTGCTGTTGCTGAAACACATTTTTGAAAATTACCAAAAACCGCTTAGGCGCAGGGGTTAGCTTGAGGTTGTGCGTATAATGTTGTGCAACAAAACAAAATAGATCGCGGGGGGTTCTGCAGGGACCAGCCTAACTGTGGGATTACCACCAGCCAAAATTTACCAAAAAAAAAGAGACCATGAAAACATTGTTTTTGTCTCCACAAACACTGATGGTTTTATGTTTTTAAACACAGACACTGAGCCCACTCTTGACTTTGCAGCTCATTGGTTCAAGATTTTAGGTGAAAGAGCACAAAATACAATCATTACATTGTACTTTAATACTAAGATTAAGTAAGATTCTGCCGGTGTCTCTGACTTAATGTGTTGCTCTTAGTGATATCTGCATAGAGTTAAGCTGTTTCTATAAACATCCTCAGCAGAAAGAGGCCTTCTCTTAATAGACCCAGTTATAAACTCAAGTGTTGAGTCAGTAACAGCCCTGCATTGTTATACCGAGTGGCAACTAGCCTAAGCTCCTCCATTATCTTACAAGGTATTTAAACTCTGCCAGGGACCTTTTGTTTTGTGCTCCTCTGGCAGCTTAGCCAGAGGCAGGAGTTTCTTTTAAGAGTTCCTCATTACATTTCTGTGTTGGAAGCAAAAGTTAATTCCATTAGATGGAATTCTTAGATGTCATGGGCCAATGGCTACTGCAGGGGGAGACGGATGTCTGCTCGAACGCTGTAAATCTGGAAACTCAGCTCAGCCGCAGAAGAACACTGTGGTGAGGGCTCGTTTTATCTCATCCCGCTGGAGAAGCAGCGCTGCAGTTAGAGCTGCACGCGTACTTTAAAGCTCACACTGACACCGCCATCCCTTAAAGCTTAAATCATTCTCCTGGTTCTGCTCTGACCTCTCTGTGAAGCTCAGCCTCTGGTCTCTTTTCACTCACATGCTTCTCATACTGGCCGCTGTAGGTTCAGCGAGGCTACACGTGATGTAGGTTTGAGGTAAACGATTTTAGGTGTATGCCTGAAAATAGAAAAAATGACTAAATAAATTTTTCAGAGCCGTAGGTGACGTCTCCAAACAGTTGAATTGTTCGTTTTGTGTGACCAACAATCCAACATATTCAGTTTCCTATCACATGAGACAAAGAAAATCAGCAAATCTTAACAATTGAGAAGCTGGAACCAGAGACTGATCAATAAATCAACAAATTGTTTCAGCTCTATAATATCTCTTCACCCCAAAACCTAACTAAAGACCAGATAAATCTCATACCACAGTAGGACAAAGAGGAGAACAATTGTTGCATGAATTTTTTGCAGCACAGTTTTTGTCATAATAGTTGCCATAATGGTTTTACTTTTGTTCTTTTTCATTCTTTGGTTTTAAATTAAGGTTAGACTCCAAGTACAAGATATGATATAAGTTACTGCTTCTTTTGTTAAATCAGCGTCAGTGTAGTGGTTGCTATTTGTTTTAAGATCAATACATTCCCACAGTTTTGCCGTTATTCAGGCTACGGCACGACTGCAGCTACTGAAGCTAATGTGTGACCTCATCCATGGCTGTGGAAACCGCTTATGAAGCTTAAACTTATTTACAGTGTAATACAGTCATGCTGAAACAAATACTGAGGCAGTTACCTTCTTGTTATTTCCGTCTGTTGTACCCAGCCCATGGATGCATAAAATAAACACATGAGAAGACACCAAACAGAGTAAAGATTTCTCACTGCAATGGTCTAATTTTCTGTAATATTGCTATAAATGGTTATGTGACTCTTGACCATCCCCTCATCCTCCTCCTCCTCCTCCATATGGCTGGCATGTGAGTAAACTTGATTGGAGTGAAAAGCAAATTGTCTCCTTTTTTTTTTTTACCTTTTTGGATGATTATGATCAGTCATCGCTTCAGTTTTCATCACATAAAGTCTAGCATGTTCCTGTAGTCTGGTTTTCTCTCTCTTGGCATGACCGCTGGGTGCCAGAGCCAAAAATAAGAGAGCCGTTCTGAAACCACTGTCCATTCAATACCCGCCCTGACAGACGTGGCAGCAGTCTTCGTCCCACGTAGATATTACACAGGTAACGCCTGTCACTGCTGCCTGTTGCATATTGTTGTTGTTGAAACAGAATGATATTTGAAACGCCACTGACCTGTGATCAAGATTAGCATTAGTTATTTTGCCTCCTCAATATGCAGGTCACAGGACACTTGTGAAATATTAAGCAGTCTTTGTTGTTGCATAATTGAAGATGGATAGTTGGCGATAGTTGACCCCAAAACTAGCTGACAAAATCATTTTTGATGTGTTTTTGATTGATAATAGGCGGTAATGTTGCCTCACAGGTCGGCGCCGTGCTGGTTTTTACTTTTCTTTCAAAACGGTTGATTGTTTAAAAGAGAAGGGCGACCTTTTATCCCACAGAAGAGGTGTTTGTCATCCACAACAGCCTCTGGTTGCTACAACATCAGCAGCTTGATTTGTAGCTCTCTTGGGCCCAGGTGACAGGAGAGGGGAGGAATGTAGTTAGAAAGGCCATCAAACTCAAAGATAGTAGTTAGGGACAACAGCTGGAGAGGGCCTCGGGGCATCATCAGTCAGCATCCAGCATGTCACAGGCTGCAGCAGGGAGGCAGAGCAGGAGAGGTGACTGGGGGGGGGTCACTTGTTGGTCTCATAAATCAAGAGAAAAGGGTTTGCCCCTCGAGCAGTGGAGCAGACTTCCATGTTGACACCGCAGGAAGTGGGGAAAGTGTGGCGCTTATATTTCCAGGGCTGTGTTGGGAAATTCCAGTGATTGCTCAGTATTTGCAGGATTTCGCAGCCTGAAAGCTCAGAGAAACATGAATAATTGCTTGGTTTTCTTAAAACAGGGTTCATACAAAGGCTTGAAAGTTTGGAAAATGCTTAATTTTAACAGTTATGTTTTCAAGTTTGAGAATATGCGTGAATTCGAATATACTGTCATATTTGTTTGTTGTCTCCTGGCATTCATAGTAACAATTTAGATGTGATGATAAAGGCTTCATGAATCTGGAAACTTTTGGTTTAGGTACCTTGAAAGTGCTTGAAGAGAGTTCGTACAGCTGTTAAAAAGCTGTACGAACTCTGTTAAATGATAGCTGACACAAACGCCCCGTGGGACTGAAGCCTTTCGTTGTTACGTTCCTCCTGAGCTCCTCAACAAGAAAATGTCTTCCGATCTTCCGATATGCAGAGGGCTACAAATGACTTTAAAATACCTATTTTATGTATTTGTATTGATGAAACAATGCTTTTTTAAAATATTTAACTTGCTGAGAGTTAGATGAGAAGAGCAGTAACACTCTCACATCTGAACGCCAGCAACCAGTTAGTTTAGCTTAGCATAATGACTGGAAGCAGGGGGAAACAGCTAGCGTGGTTCTGTCTGATGCTAAAAAATCCACCTACCAGCACCTCTAAAGCTCACTGATTAACATGTTATGTTTTTGTGTGAAGACTCTCACTTCACTGCTCCCAGCCAAGATATAGTGCCACACATAACCTCCTGTAAAACCACATCTTGTTGTTTTTACAGTGCGTTTTTTTTTACGGATTAAACAAACGAGATATAAGGTGTTACTTAGTGGGCTTTAGAGGTGTCGATAGACTGATTTTCTTACCTTTGGATAGAGCCAGGCTAGCTGTTTCCCCCTGTTTCCAGTCTTTATGCTAAGCTAAGCTAACATTCTCGTGGCTGTAGCTTCGTGTGTTTGTACCTTTTTAGGATCATTTTTCGGTGACAGCTGCTCAGTGTAAAGAGACTTGCTCCAAACTCTGACTATAATTTCTTCACTGCAGCATAACATTGTTTTATTGAAAGATACACAAGTGGACTTTGTATTTATAATAAAATCTGTGTTTGTCAGTGCCTATAATTTTTACCTTTTATGTAAGCAGTATAACAGCTGACCGGTATAAAACACGGTCTGTTTTATTAATTATTTAAATTCATATTTTGCCCTAATAATGTTTTCTTTGCAGTTTATTTTGTGGTAGAATCTCTAGTTGGTGGTGGAGTTCTGTGTCTTAAACTTTATTTTTCTCCCGTATGTTTTACGTTGTTGCATTTCTTTTGTAATTTCGTGTTTATTAGTGGATCTCAGAAGGCACTTTATCTTTTCGTAGTGAAGCCCTCTGAGACTGCTCGTGATTAACGGCTGTATAAATAAATACACGTTCACATTGCAGCTCTTACTAAATGACAAGTGTTTTCTCTGTTACATCATTTATTTGGTGCTGCTGAATGTGGCACAGCGTCCAGTCAGAAGTGGCGCAGCTTGGCGAGCGAGGTGACGCCGTCCCCGGGGGCTCGCCGTGTGTTTGACATCACATTTTGTCGTGGAAAGAAAGCGCCCCGCCAGCCAGCAGACTGTAATCACTGTCTGCCGCTCTGTGACTCCACAGTCTGAGCCGGGGGGAGATTTACAGAAGCACATTGACTGCATGAGACACCGATGTCAGCATGCTGATTGTCTCTCCTTTCGCTCAGGATGTGAGACTACTTCACACACACTGCAGAGGAGGACAGTTTGGTGGAAAATTATTCCCCAGCATTGACTCTCTCTGCCTGCTTTTGCTAACACACACAGATCATACCTCTTTATTTGTAGCTGCTGTAGTGTCCAAATGCCCTCATGTTCCTATTAGAGCTGCACCTAACGATTCTTTTTACTTTACTTTAATCGTTTGGTCCATAAAATGCCAGAAAGTAGTGAAAATATTTGTCACAATTTCCCCAGAGCCCAAGGTGACGTCCTGAAATGTCCTGTTTCGTCCGACCAACAGTCTAAAACCACAAATATGTAATAAGATTAAAGAGGCTGGAACCGGAGAATGTTATCAAAATAGCTGCCGATTAATTCTCTTTCACTCAATTAATTTAGCTCTTGTTTCTATATCAGACATAATTCTCAAAAAGAAGAGTTGTTTTCTGTTTTATAAACATTTTATAAACTAAACACGTATTTATAAAAAGATTTGACTCCTTGCTAATATTTCAGTAACACCAGTTTAATGACTTTTGTTTTAAACCAAGAGAATGAAGTGCACTTATGTCCATGTGCCCTCTCTGCTGAGGATTAAAGGGGTCTCTCCTTGCCTGGGAGCGATCGATTACATAAGGTTTGGGTGTAAGGTAGCAGCTGGAATGTGGGTCACCTCTGAGATACAGTGAGGGGTTACCAGGTTAGAGCTTTAGTCCACTACATCTTTGTGGAGGTTGGCAGCAGGATTCACGCAGAGCATGTTAGTCTGAGATGACAGGACTGCCCTGCGTTGCCTCTCTTATTATCATGTACGGCAGCGACTGTCACAGTTTGACAAGCTTCACATCCTTTTATCTTTTTATTCGTTCTGCCCATTTTTTTTAGCTCCTCGTCTGTCAAGCGCCGCAGAGCGTGTGAAGCGGTGCTGTTTCTTCTCCCCAAATGTTGTCGGCTTGTAGCATCAGGGAGCATCTAGTTGTTCTAATTCAAGATTTCTTCAAATAGTTAGATGTTGTAGTTACATTTTAGTGTGGAACAAGAAATGTGAAAACAAAGGGAAAGAATAAGGAAGATTGCACATCTAAAAACTATATGGTCACTAAAATATGACCAAGCTGTCTGCTCTTTTAAAACCAATAATATGAATAATGAAATTATGTTGTAAATTGTCATTTTAATATGTTTGTGATGGCGTACTCTTTCCATAGAGAGTGTGTGTTCATTCCCAGAATTTGTCAAAGAGTTGTCTCTTTTTCTTTTTTACCTTTTTCTGGTAAAACAATTTAGAAAATATCATTATGTCTGGTTATGTTTCTTGACCTATCAGCTGCTAAGACAAATGCAGCCACTTTCGTTTAATGGAAAGATTTGTTACTTAAAAATAACCAGTTTTCTTTTAGTAACTCTTTCGAGCCATCAGTGTGAATGGCAGATTTTCTTTTGCTGGTAATATCCTCCTTTTTTGTTTTTTTATTATTATTATTTAAACCCTGTAGTTTTTATGTCTCATGCAGGGCAGGAGATGGTGGTGGGTGGGGATTGGGTGTTTCAGGGCAGTGTGAGTTTCTTGTTTTGTTGATTGACTGATTGCACAACTAAACCAATAAAAACTAAATGACAAAGAAGAAAATATGGTTTTTTAGAAGGTGAACCCATTTGCAAGTATTTGATAGCTCCCAAATTTTTTGACACCAGTGGCATTATCAATGAAGAATTAATCAAGCAATCTTTTGATTTTATGTGGAAATTCAGCTAAGACAACAGCACGTGTAGACATAAATTATTTAACATACTCGACAGTTGTGTTGTTGTTTTTTGCTTTAATATTGCCACAGCCATCTTGGATTTAGATAAAGTAAATAAAGAGTTAATAGTAGTAATCAGCAGTGATGTCTCTCTTGTCTCTCCAGTGGATAAAAAGCCGTCCAGCGAGGCCGTGGCCGAGTATCTGGAGGGACGAAAGAAGTACGAAGAGCTCAGGAAGCAGAAACGGAAGAAAGGCTCAAGCAGAGAAGAGCAGGTAAAATAACTCAATATGTGGTCATTACTTCCTGGACTTACTGTCCTAGTTAAGTTTGCCCCTTGTTCTGTATATATTAATTATGTCTGATCTCTCTGGTAGACACTGGCCCTCCTCAATCGCTTCAAGTCCAAGCTGTCTTCGGCCATCACCGAAGCTCCGGAGGAGGACGTGGAGGAGCTGGCAGAGGATGACGACAAAGGATGGTCAGTGAGCCTGATACCATTTAAGATATATAAGAGGATTTTCTTTATTTCCTTAGTTTTGTGGTCGTCTATCATCGTGGGATCGAAACATTATTAAGTTAGTTTGAATTTATTTGCCATGGCCCAGCCTTCGCTCTTTTTAGTACGTCTGTACATTAACTTCCATTTGGGGCTGAGAGGAGTATGCATGCATCGTTTGGGGGTTTTACTGAAGTCAAAATCGTGAACGACTGAGAAAAAAAGGGTAATAAACAAAGCACCTTGTTCAGATGTTGGCTATCTTCATCAGTATCATTACCTCTGTTTCTAATAGTATTTGAAGTTGGATCTGTGTATCATTTGGCATGGCAGCACATTCACCACCATTGCTGCTGCTATGGGTACCGTCACTCAAATGTCAATTTCTCCAAAACTATCTACCAAAAACTTTCAAAACTGGCCATAAAGTTTCCGAATCCTGCTACGTTTTACATCTGTTACACCTACTGTTGATCTCAGGGTTCGGGGGTTTGGTGATGCACGGGTCACACCATGACGTTAATACTTCCCGGTTCACCTCAGCTCTGCAGAGCATTTTAGCATCTTTCAGCTCATTGTTTTGGTTTTTTACGACCTGCAACGTAACTGTTTGGTTCAGTCTCAGAGCTAACAGAATGAAAATCAGACTTAGATTCGTCAGGTGGACAGAAACATGACTACAAATGAATGCTAATGTTGCTTTGTTTCTGGATGTGTAAATAGGCAGTTGGCAGTGTGCTAATGTTTGCCGTAATAACTTCATAAGGTGATAATGTGTGAAGCATCACAGCAACTGATACAGTGGGAAGAAAATATAGCTTAATGTAATGTAGAAATATTGAAATGTAGAAATTAAATGCTCGAGCCCACTCCCACCATTACCTGGCTGAGTAATAGGAAGCAGTCATGAGAACAACTGGTTCTTTTGGTCCTTATTAACAGTCCAGGGCTTTTACAGTAAGACTGCACCTGTTAGTAGGAAACCATGACAGAAATCACACAATCTACTCACTAATGAAATGACACCAAGTTGAACCAATACACAGATAAATAAACTCCTGGATTAGTGTCTAGTGCTGCTTTCACTTGATAGCTAAATGAACTGAATGTAAGATGATTAAAGTTTAATTCAAATGTAAAATCGTTTTTCATCATTTCTTTATCAGGTTAGATTTATGGGTTGTCTGTTAAAGCTTTTCTTTACTTTAGTATTTGTTACAACCTAAGTTAGAGGCCATTTTTGCCAGTATTTTATGATACAGTGTGTGTGAATGCCTTTTGGAAACAGAATAGTGGATACGACAGAATGAAATAGCTGCCGTGTAAGTAGTCTGGCTGAGCTTTAAATCACAGACACCATTCGCCCTAGCAAATATTAGCAGCAGCACCGAGCAGCATGTGAGCACACCGGAGTCCTGAGTGCTCCTGGAGAGTTCAAGAAGCCGCTTGGCAAACGCACTGTTGTGTGGACGATGAAGTTCAAGCATGACAAGTTGGCACGGAAGGGCCTTTTTCATTAGCCTCTGCTGGGTTTACATTGTGTTATTCCTATTGATGCCCTCCCGGTGACCGCCGGACTGTAAGAGATTGTAAAAGAAACCATTTGTTATAATAGTAAGAGCAGCCTAGATGAGACACTAAAATGCTGAAAATGCTTCTTTGCACCAGGAGTGATGCAACCGAACTTTGTCAGATCCAAAGCTTGCTTCAGGTTCTGATAAATGTGTGTGAAAGTTCAAGTTGTATGCGTGTGTGTGTGTGTGTGTGTGTGTGTGTGTGTGTGTGTGTGTGTGTGTGTGTCAAGTTGGGATTTCAACCCGCAGCCACCAGATTGGCCATCAGGAAATCAGCCCTGACGCTGTGTTTTCCTCTCATATTCTGTTTTTCACCAAAGATCTCAACGTCTAACTACACAGAGTAGGGGCTTTGAAATGAATACCATGTGTTTGAATTTGAGCAAAGTGTCTGTGTGTGAGAGATTTAGAATAACAAAATCTGTAGTTGCTATTAGTCTCGAGAAGCCCCCTTGAAGTGCAGTCTGTCTGTGTGTGGAGGCCCTAATGAATTTGAGAGAAGCCTTGGCTGGCTTTTGGAGCCTCTCCCGGCTGTAGACACCTCACTGTGCCGCCCCCGCCAGGTATGGCGAGGAGGGAGGGACAGTGGCGGTAGCATAGCAGTCCTAGAAAAACACCAGTGGGAAGTCTGTGCCACTCTAGGAGCACTGCGAACAGAATGTGGGTTACAACAGGTCAGACATTGGAAGTCAAGTCTGGGCCAGAGGAGGTAAACTATTCCATCTGTGTCTGTGTCTACAAATTCTGACTCTCCCTCTTCAGCCCCCTCCTCCTCCTCTCGGTCTCCGCTAATGCACACAAGCTCGCAGAGTCCACACTCTCAATGCAAAGAGCCATCCCTCCTGTACTCCTTAATTCCCACCCCCTGCTCGAGCAAAAAAAAAAGCAAGAAAAATAAATTGAGGAAAGGCTTCTGTAGCCTCGCATCATGGCAGCACAGAGTGGTTTTGATAAGCCCTGAACGCCGAGTTTCCACCTCAGGTCTCGGGAGCTGTGTGACGCTGAGGCTGTACGGCCGGCGGGCTGTCATCACCGAGACTGCTAGACAAATTATCATAGGCGGCCCGCTCACCCTGCAGGAGTCCTCAGGGTCTGCCAGAGTCTAGCCATGACATTCTAGATGAGCTGTCACAACTCCTGCCGATTTCAAATGAACACCGGAGAGAGTGCAGAGTGCACAAACACACACACACACACACACACACACACACGGACTGACACACTCAACACACCCAAACTGTGCACTCCACACCAGAGAGCGGAGCAGACATATACCACGTGCTATACACACTAGACGAGGCATCAAATACAAAATATTTTAAAATATACAGCAGAGAATATGCAGTTTCTTTATTTAGTACAGTTTGAAACACACACTGGTGCACACGGGCACAATATACACACCCAGACATATACAGCACGAGGTCACGTAAATGTTTTTTTTTCCTCCAGCAGATAAGAAAAGACCTGCTGATCATCAACTTTAAAGGGAAGGTTCAAAGATTGTGACATAAGGCGGTATGAGTGAAGCCATTGTTACTGCCACTTAGTTTAGTCTATGGACGACAGAGATGGATAGAGATGTCCGAGCCAGTGGCTTGTCTGACGAACATGAGCAGCAGTAAACGGAGCCAGTTAACAACTCGTGATCAACGTTGTAGACCGCAGAACTATGATATTGGTTAAATACGGGGATAACGGCATATATTTTCAGACAGTCTCTCCTGGAAGCCATTCACAGTGTTGCACTCGTTTGTTCACGTGAAAAGTGACAGAAATAAGCGTGTAAGAGCTCAAGCGGGAAGTTCAAACCCTGGCTCCTTTCTCACCTCCGCACAGCTGGCCAATCACAGCGTGAATTGAGTGTAAATGTCAGATTATCGATTTCGAAAAGTTACAGAAACTGTCGGACGCCGGTTTCTGATGCCGTTCGACCATCCGACAAGCAGTTCTGATGGAGTTTAACAGTCTACAACCAAGCTAGCAGCTCTGTGAGGCTGTAGGCTACTTAAGCACAGCGGTGCTTTGAGCTAAATGCTAACATCAGCATGCTAACATGCTCGCAGTGACAATGCTAACATGCTGATGTTTAGGTATAATGTTTGCCATGTTCACCATCTTAGTTTAGCGTCTTAGCATGCTAACAACACAAAGCACAGCTGAGGCTGATGGGAATGTCATTCGTTTTGCAGGAATTTGGACACATTTACATTTTGACATGATGATGGTGCTGCATGAAAAGTCAGGGGATCAACAAAAAGATTATACTTCATCCTGAGGAGGGCATGAATTTGTGTACCAGAGTTTATGGCGATTCATCTTATAGTTGCTGAGATATTTCACTCAAAACCACAACCTCATGGTGGCGCTAGAAGAAAAGTCAGAAGATCACCAAAGTCATTAGGGTTCATCCTCTGGAGACCATGAATGTCTGTAAAATAAATCATGGCAATCCATCCAATAATTGTTGAGATACTTCAGTCTGGATCAAAGTGGTGTGGCTATCCACAGAGCCACGCTGCTAGCATGAATAAAAAACTTTCCACAATCCAACATCTTTCAGTTATTTCTGATTCTTGATTCTCCACTCACACACGAATGTAGGAGGATGTGGCTGGTTTACAACATGACCCTAGTGTGGCTAAAAAAAAAAGGATCCTTGCAATTGATTAGTCACTCCTGCTTTGTTGTTTAGATTTACTGATAGCATTCATACGGCAGCTGAAGAAATCCCGTCAGTGTTTTATCTGTGAAGTGCCTGACTGATATCTCCTGTGAGGAATGTCCTGATTCTTTAATCTGTCTTTGGGGGGAAGAGAAACTGACTGGGGAAATGAAAGACACATGAGCAGCTGTTCTCTGGGGACCAGGGCTTTCTTTCTGGATTTTTGAACTGCTAAGATGTCTCAAAAATATGAGCCTAACACTGTACCTATAGAGAAACCATTCAGATACCTGCTTCATAGTCCTCTGTCAATGATGGCGGTCTTTTTAGTGTGATTCCTTAAGTAGTTTTTACTACAGTTTGAATACTAGTATTAATATGGTCTTATATTCCCCAACCAGACTCAAATCATGTTTTTAACCATTTTGTCTGGCTGCCTCTGTGTCTTAAAATTCCAACAAGGCTTAAAATCTGTGTTCAAAACACCTTGTGTGACCTGGGCTTAACATGGCTGTATATTGGCTTCCCACACACAGCAATACAGGACATTTTGGAAATATTTTGGGTTTGAATGACAGAGTTCAGCTAATTACTTGGACAAAGTTCGTGTACTGTTTTGTCAATCATTTGATTTGATTCAACCGTAGCCTATTATGATATGTTTCAATATTTTTATATTCAGGGTTCATACAAAGTTTTAAAGGTTGGAAAATGCTTAATTTTAACTGTTACATTTTCAAGGTTAGGAATAGGCTTGAATTCGAATATACCCCTTGAAAAACGCTTGATTTTTGAACATAATCTGGTGTTTCATCATCGACACAATCACTCATGTAAAACAAACATCTTTTAATGTTTGAAATGAAACGATCCCGTTGTCTTATTTGTTTGTTTTCTCCTGGCCTTTGTAGTAACAATTTGCTAACTTTATAAGGTAATATATGTTAGATGTTGAGTTTACACCTTGTTTCCGCTGCCGAATCGAGACGATCACAAATAATTGAATACTAAGCTTTCCAGTAAATATACAAAGAGGTCACTGCTTGAACTGATGGGTCGTCAGTCACAAACGTCACTAAACTTTTAGTACTGTTACAAGGTGAAAAGTCTCACAATCTTCACTAGAGTAGTTTGTATGATTTACTGTTAAATTGAAACAAGTTTAGGTCATGATACATTTTAATTTCAGGTATTGCAGTAGAGCTGTTTACCATTCTGCACCGCCAACATGGCTGATCCATATTCCATTCAAAGTATGCTAATGCTAACTGCATAGCACCTGGCCAGTCCTCTACAATATTTCTATTGCTTCATGATTTTAGTATTTTGTTTTCATCTCTTTTTGTTTGTGAACTCATCTCTGTTTTATTCACTTTCATCTGCCTGTTTTAATGTAGGTATAAATTAAGTTTTCTATTATTAATAATAAAAAAACTGTAATCAAACTGCTCAGAGCACAGAGAGACTAGCCTCTCGGTAAAAGTTCTGCAGAGCTGTGATTTAGTGGATCCTCTGCCGCCGTTCTTTGAACACTCTCCACCTCTCTCCATCTGATTTAGGATGGCCCACGTTCTGCAGTTTGATGAGCAAACCAGAAAAGTCAAGGATGCCAACATGCAGGACGAGGACACTTTTGAGATCTACGACCCGCGCAACCCCGTCAATAAACGGAGGAGAGAGGAGAGCAAGAAGATCATGAAGGAGAAGAAGGCCAAGAGGTGAGGTCATGGGGTCGAAGGTCAGGTCCTGCCCGAGCCATGTGACTGAAAGGCTGGTCATACAGCATCCTGCCTGTCCACTTTTCCACCACTTCATAACCCGGCTTTGTTGAACAGTCTCCTGGCTTGAGGATGCTGACCTGAGCGCGTACGATCCCTGTAATCTGTGATGGAAAGGCTTCTTCACTTGGAACAGCTGCACCTGGACGACGCTCGGTTAAGACCGCGGTCGAAGTAATGATTGAGGTCGTGATCTGATTACGTGTAATGCTGTTAACATTTCTTTCCCGTTCAATTTCTGTTTATGTTGTCTAGAGCTTAAATGTGAGCGTTGGACTTTGCCAGAAAAATAAAGTACATTTGTAAGCAGTACTGTAAAGATTCTATATGACTCTTTTCTGTTTATTAGGTACACCTGTACAATCTAATGCAGTCCAATACAACAGCTCTGTCATTACACCTGTCTTTATGAAGCTCATAATGTTCTGTTTTTGGTGACATTGTCAGAAATGTGTGAATGTTGTGTTTATTATTGAGGTCATACTTTAAAGGAGGCACTTTTTCTGTCCTCACTCTTTAGAAACACCTTTTAAAAATGTAATTAACACCTCTATGACAGTGTCAATAAAAACTGAACATTATAGCATCATGAAAGTAGACTTTATGGCAGAACAGTTGTATTGGATTGCATTCGATTGTACAGGTGTATATTAGTTGTTTACAAGACTGTATTATAAGTCAAAAGGCCTGCACTGTGTCCAAAATCACCCTCTCACATACCACATAATAAACAGTAGTTTATAGTGAGCAGTAAATTGAGATTTCGGACACTTTTTGCGTCATAAATAACTGGTGTTAGTTATGTTATTAATTGTGTAATTCATGTACAAATGCCCAACATGGGTTTAAAAGAAATGCTAAAATACAGTTGCAGTGGGGAAACATTTGTCAGACAGGAACGTAACTTCTTACATATAAGATTATATTGTAAACAACTTTATTTATTAAAAGACTACAAATAAAATCTGCCACAAAAAAGGTTCTCTTCCTAAAACACCAAGTTGTTAAGAACAGTTAAGAACATGAAATGGACTTCATCGGTCTTCTTCAGGTGGATCCTTAAAGCTGCCTGTTTTCTGTAGCTAAAGGTGGTGTTCCTGAATCTAACTGCATTCAAACACATCTTTGACTTTTGGTTGGATATCTGCTTCTCGTAAGACTTCGCTCTAAACTGTAGCTGTTTTTCACGAGACAACATGTTCATAATTCAGGTTTGTACCAAACATCAGAGGAGCGTTGTAAGTATTACACTGTGACCTGTTTCGAGAGGAAAGTACAAAATAAATGAATCATACAAAATAAAGATTTCACCTCACTAATCCAGGGTTGTTCGTGCCAGTTATTCAGTCATTTAGGTGAAGAGTCACACATCTATAATTTCACATGTATCAACTGTAAAGCGCTGCATGTTGGAATTAATAGAAAAAGTAATGTACATGCTGTGGACACTACTTTGTTTTGTTCCATTAAGACAGAAATGAAGATGCATACCATACAGCTGCAATGACCCCGGTTTGATTCCAGCCTTTATTGCATTTCACACCCCCCTCTCTCTTTCTGAAGAATTTGGACGCTCAAATAAAATGGCGGAAAAAGTAAATACAGTGCACTAGGCAGTGATCGGGGAGTGATTTCAGACACAGCCTTGGCTTCACAGCTAAGACATCTGCTGGACTGAGCTTTCCTGATCTGTCACTACCTTAAAAAGTACTCTTAATACTGGGCACATTCATCAGCTGGTGGAGTGGCAGAGCAAATGCTTTCTCAAGATAAAACAGCCAAAGTGGTATTAAACTAATTATAGACAATAGGAGGTTAATGAATAGCCTGGTTCATCCGCTCATCTCTGATTCAGCTCCTGGCAGATGTGAGGAAGCCTCACAAGTAGTCTGACATTTTGGGAAATACGCTTATTCTTTCTTGCCGAGAGTTAGATGAGAAGATCAATATCAGTTTATTAGTGCTATTAGCTTTAGAGGTGCTGGTAGGCAGATCTCTCTTACCTTTAGGCTAGCTGTTTCCCTCTGTTTACAGTCTTTATGCTAAGCTAAGCTAACCGTCTCCTGGTTGTAACTTCATATTTAACAGTCTTCTCATCTGACTCTCGGCAAGAAAGCGAATAAGCGTATTTCCCAAAATGCCGAGCTGTTCCTTTAATGCTGAGGTGGAAACCGGTGATGGCCTAACCACCCTGTTGCATTTTTTTTTTCAACAATATCTGGCAGACTGTCCTCCTCAGGTCACCACTGGAGCAGTCAGAGCTTGTAAAAAGGAACTGTTTAAACCAAAGACTTTACCTCACTGTAGTGGTTTTTGGGGGTAAATGATCTGCCGCTGCCGCGTGTGTGTGTGTGTGTGTGTGTGTGTGTGTGTGTGTGTGACCAGGAGCTGCATTTGGCAAGCGCACTATTTTTTACTGCACTTCTGGGATTATGCTTAAATTTTCATATGGAACAGGAAGGAGAGTTAATGTTACATTATGAGCCCAGCTCGGCCCGAGCTGCCGCAAATCTAAAACAGGTGATACGGCGATCTGGCTGACTGTGCGGGCTTCTGGGTCCAGGTCAGGTTGAAATGTGCCACTGATGATCAGATATTTCTTTTCATGAAGATGCACAGAAATGCTCAGATAAATTAGCTCTTTATAAGGATGTTGCTTGCCACATAAATCAGTAGTTTATGTTTAAAGGGGAGGCCAGAGAGAAAGACAAGACAGTGTAATTCCTCTGCAGCACCACCAGGAGAATACTTCTCGTTGCCCGGTGTCACTGTGCCCAGCTCGGAGCAGGAAATACCACTCTTTGCTGCTGATCACGTGACTGCCAGGGATGAGATGGAATGGTAATAGCATTATCATGCTATTCTACAACCACTATCTCCCTCTGCCCTTGTGGGTGAGGGCTAAATATAGCCAGATAATCCTTCTCATCTCTTAGAAATTCAACTAACACTTCTTTTGTCACAGGGATTATTTTCTCCTCTCCTCTTTCTGTCCATATTTCCTCTTGTTGTTAATGACAAACTAGAGGTTTAAACAAAAGCATGTATATTTGCATTCAACTTTTAACTCTCCCTTTGCACACTGCAGGTTTAAGTGGTGCTGTAGCTCATCTGTTGTGTGTGTGTGTGTGAGCAGCAGAGATGGCCCCACGTGCCTGACCCCTGAACTGTGGCCGTGAGTCCTCCCTCCACGGCTAATTCCCCGGGGTGTGATGGACAGAATGTGCAGAAGAAGAGAGCTCGGCAAGTTAGCACGCGCTCATGGGGAGGGATATTGATGAGTCCGCGAGATCAAAGAGAAGATGGTTTGGACAGGCACGGCAGGTTTTTATGGTTAATGGTTGGTCACTCACAAGACGTCCAAGAACGGAGCAGAGAGTTCATTTGTCTCTGCTGCAGGTGTCCTCGCTGCCTGCCTCACAGCTTTTTGTCTGTACTTTAGTGTTAAAGGAATGTTTCCAGCCTTAAAACAGCACTCACATGTCCATATGTACATGAGAGAAAGAGTTATTGGTTGCTGAAATTGTTCCTCCTGTCCATACTGGCCTTTAAGAGAGAGATCTTTTCCTAAAGTGATTTCAATGTAAGTTACGGAGGAAAAAATCCAAATATATTAAAGTTCAGCTGAAGTTACTATGAAGCTTCAGCAGTCTGAGTTAGTTTAATTAAATGGGTATCTACCAAACAGAATCGTTTTAGTACCAAATTTCCACTTTCCTCAGACAGTATTTCCTTGCTGAGCTGCAACACCAAGCGGACATTTTCTACTAAATAGACGATGTATTTTAATGCATTTTTAGACAAAATGAGGACTTTAGATTTTGACCCTCATCACTTAGTGGGCTGTTCGGACCAAAATCAGAGATTAAACCAACGCAAGGAGCTGCGTTGAGTTAGGGTGTGTTGTTTCAGGTATGGTTGAGACATGAAATATGATTCCAGTATGAAGTCCAGTTTGAGTAACAGATCCAAGAGTTCGAAGGCTTATCAGACGCCAAAACTCTGCGCAGCGGTTTATGATAGTATGAAACAGGATTTTACGACTCTGGAAAGTTATCACGGCGGCCATTATTTTATCTTTTGTCACAATGGTCGAGAGCCTTGCCGGATGACGTCGCATTGTGGCAAAAATTTGAGCCTAGTTCAACTGTGTTTTTGTGCAGGAGCCCCTGCTGCATCGCCAGACTGGCTGCATTTTTTACACTGAAATTTCTTACATAGAAATCATGTTATGAAGGCATCTCCTCACGGCCGGTATGGACAGGAGGAAGACTTACAGTCACCAAAAACTCTTTCAATGTATGCATGGTCATTTTAAGACTTGAAAAAATGTGAACCTATCCTTTAACATAAGCTGAATCAGGGCCCCCTTCTACTTTAATATGCTTTACTTGGATAAATGTCCTTATGTCCCTCATCATATTTCACAGCTACTTTATAAGATTACTTCTCATACCGGCCAAGTCTTTCTCTTCCCCCGTTACACCACTCCTTTTCTTTTTTTCCCCCCCCTCGGTGAACACTATTCTCCAGAAGTGCTTCTTGTATTACACCAGAGCAAAAATTAGCATGCACACTTGTTAGAACACAGTAAGATGAGAAAGTAATACAAAGCAGTCTTTGTCTGGCCGTGCTGCTGTGCTCTTTTGTTGCTCTTGTGTTTGTGGATCAGAGTTAAGGCTACGAGGACACACCTTGAAAATGACATGTGAGGGCAGAGGTACATGAGAGGAGCCAGAGAGATGCCAGTGGGGGCAGCGATGTGTGATGCAGAGAGCTGCCCGGGTGTGGGGACATTAACAATAACATATTCATTCCTCCACATCTTGCCAAACATGAGGTCTCCAAGCGAGGCCTGCCCATGAAATTTCCAATACCACAGCAATTGGACAGGACTGATCGGTAATGAATGCTATTTCTCAGAAGGAAACTAGTGTAAACAATAAATTAAGCCCAGGACTACAACTAAGACCAAGGTTAAACTCAAAAAAGCAAACCTCAGAGATACTTTACCTCAAACTGAAAGAATATTTAGCATTGAGTTACATGGAAGGCTGTTGTTATCTAACCTCCTTGTTGGACTTTATAAAATATTTCCATTTAAGGTCTGGGTGAATTTATTCCATATTGTGAGAGATTATTAGAGAAAGAGGTAAGTACAATACTGAATTTTGGTGAGAGGCCAGTAGGGGCCATAATGTGGTTTGGCTTCAATGTGGGCACTAATGCCAACCAGTCATAGTATACGTGCAGTAATATTAATAAAACAGTGTCTTAATTATTATTTAAGGTTTTAGGTTTATGTAAACTGAATTGTTACAGGTAGGAATTTGATCGTTATGGTTGGATCAGTGATGATCTTAGCCACACAAGCCGTGAAGCTCTAGGGATGTCGGTCCAGACTGAAATATCTTAACAGCTACTGGATGCATTACCATGATATTCTGTACAGAAATTGTCAAGGTTTGCCATTTAGGCAGCAGGGAGAGGACCCAAAATGCAGACAGGCGAGGAGGCTGAATAAGTCCAAGGATTTATTTATGGTAAACAAAACTCACACAAACTCAGGAACAGACACGCAGGGAATCACCATCCACAACACATGAGGAATCAAACGCAGGGAAACACAACCACAGAATCGCAAGGAATCACACTGACCCAACAGAGAACAAAAGCAAGAGGACCGGTGTATATATAGGGGAGGAGACAACGAGGGAAACAGACACAGGTGAGTAACGAGACACAGGTGAACCTAAACAAAACTGGAGGGAAACAGAACAATGACAGGAAGTAAATAAGGCACACAAAGAAACAACAGGGATTTCAAAATAAAACAGGAAACCAAACAAAACACAAAGTCCAAGCAAGAGTCCTTTGTGGACCATGACAGAAATTCATGATCCCCAGAGGATGAATCCTACTGACTTTGTTGATCCTCTGACTTTTCTTCTAGCGACACCAGCGGGTTGATATTTGCAGCTTTTAGTGAAATGTCTAAACTGTTGGATGGGTTACCATGAAATATGGTACAGATATTCATGGTGCCCAGAGGATGAATCCTATTGCCTCTTAATCTAACGCCACTAGCGAGTCAAAATCTTAAATTATCCAGTAAAATATCTCTACACCCGTAAAATGGATCGGCACAACATTTTGTACATTCATTGTTCCCAGAGGATGAATCCTAATTACTTTGTTTATCCCCTCACTTCTCCTCTGGCGCCACCATGAGGTTGACACTTGGGTTTTAGAGTGATGTGTCTTGATGACTATATATGATGACTGTCATTAATACAGACATTCATGCCCCCCTCAGGATGAACTGCAACTATGGTGAGGCCCTGACTTTTCATCTAGCTCCATCATCAGGTTTTCATCTGTCCAATACTTTGGTTTATGATCAAATACCTGCAAAAATAAATGTGCTAATTAGTGACCCCACCCCCATAGCTTATCTCATTGTTTTTATTGTTGTTTTATATAGGCAGAGGTGGGACCAAGTCATTGTTTTGCAAGTCACATGTAAGTCTCAAGTCTTTGCACTCAAGTCACGAATCAAGTCCCAAGTAAAGACTGTCAAGTCCCAAGTCCTATACTTTGAGTTTCAAGTCCTAAACAAGTCATTACGTGCTCTTCTCCAAATGTAATGCCATTTTAACAACAGAGTAATAACATATTCAGTTCAAACAAATCATGATCATGGGTAGGTATCAAGAATTTAAGTCGAGTCTAAAGTCATCAAATTTGTGATTCGAGTCCACACCTCTGATTATAGGTTTGATTTTTACTTTGAATAAGGTTTTAATTCTGTCTTTGCATGAAGTGGGCATGCATGTCAAATTGTTGGAAAGTCATAAAGTTACCAAAATTGTCAGACACACCTCATTCCGATGAAATGGAGTTTCAAGCATACTGAGGCCTTAACCCTTCAGGTTCCGTATGTGTTGTGGTTCGGCAGGTAGCTGGGTCACCTTTAAGGGATGCGGCTTTGCTCCTATACTGTCCTCTGTCAGCAGGAAAGACAGCAGGTAAATGGATTAAGTGTATAAAGAATCAATAGCCAATCACTTAGGCCAATGGAGAAAAGCCAAAAGCTTTTGCTTGGTTGTGGATGAGACTGAATAATAATGTGTGTGTGTGTGTCATCATTTGGGTAGATGGTGCTCTTGAACAGCATACTTAAAGACATCCTCTCTCTCTCTCTCTCTCTCTCTCTCTCTCTCTCTCTCTCTCACATTATGAAATCCATCAAGAATGAATTATGTCGTGATTTAGCCTCTTCTGCCTCCAACTGCCCACAACTAATAAATGACAGGAAGCTAATGAGGACAAATGATAATGGGGCTGTAGTCACAGTACAGAAGGCTACAAGGCTCATGGTTATTACTCTGTTCAGTTACATTGTAATGCTGCTTCTGTCTCCATTTCATAGCCCTCATGTCCTTCACTCTCGACAAGGAAAAGGTGAATCTTTGTATAACACACGGACGTACCGAGGACATCCAGCAGAGGCACATTGAAGGTCTGACAGCAACCTTGATGGTCCGCTGTAATGTGAACCCTCTTTAAGATCTATTCTTTTAGTAGCTTGTAACTGTAATTATGTTCTGAGGTAACAATATGTTTTATGGAGGAATAAGTCATCCTATTTTATAGTGTGTGTTAGTTGTCCTTAATGTAATCTATCCCTGCTCTCATTACAATGAAACAGTGGCTGTAAAGACAAAACGATCTGCTCGCAAGCAATTGTATTAATTGACTAGAGATCCATCAATCAATTGTAGTCTAAAGAGAACAAAGTCCTATTTCAAGTGTAGGTCAGTTGATAGAGCTGTCCTTGTCTTTTTAGGAATTAAAATAGCACAGTCACAGCTACACAAGAGTTTGTAGGGACAACAAAGACGTGATACCACTCTGCTTTAAAGTCACATTGAAATTTTGTAAGCCAACTCTCAATGGCTCTTTGAGAATTCATAACTCTGTTTTTATGTCAAAATACGAGACACGAACACACAAGAAAGGCCTTCAAACTGGTCCAGTGATTCACCATGAATATTCAGTTTCTTTAAAGCTGTTGATTTTTGGCCACTAGGGAGCATAAAAACACAACCACCACGTGTTGTTAGCAAACAGTTGATTATTTACACATCCAGCAGACGTGGAGAAGTATTAGCATTCATGTGGAGTCGTGTTTCTGGCCACCTGAAGATAAAGTCCAATTTTCACTCTCTTTTTAGTTCTGGTTTGAGTTTCACCAACTCCTGAGAAAAATGTCTGGGTCGTCAGCTTCCTAGATGTTTGACTTTCTTCACCAGCTAGTCACTAACTTTGTCTATCCACCGTTTGAACTCCATCGACTCAAAACAGCAGAAGGTGAAGATAAATTTTAGATGATTCTGGAGCAAAGCCTGCTAACAAACAAATGTGGCCTACGTTTGTTTGTTTTTGGGTTCCCAATGACGGAGAGCTAGGCACTTGTTTACTGACTATGGATTATGTTCTATTGATTATGATTATTTCATATCCACTGGTGTAACTTGAGGATTTAAATTAATCTTTTTAGGAGAGCAAGATGGGAAAGTTTTACACTTTTTCAGACAATCACGGTCTTGATGGAAACCACTGAAATCAACACTGCAGGATGATCTGGTAATGTAGGTTCTTCTTTTAAAGGACAAAACCTACATCCATCACATACAGTATCCCAACACAGCAGAAGCTTGGCGTGTGCCCTTAGGTGGTGTCTTTGAAGGTCATTGTCATGAGAGGGATCCTGTTTGAACTGAAATTTAAATTTAAATGTTTTACATTTTTCTGACTTTGCCTGAGGATCAGGTCTGTGATGTTAATTTCTAGAAAGCAGAATCTGTAGGCACTTGTTCAGAAATAGAACAACTTACTGAACTGAAGTTGAACTTTGTTGACTTGTCCGTTGCAGGACACAATCCACAAGTAGCAGCTCTGTCACAGGCTTCATTTCAATGTGCCACTTTCTGTCACGTCTGTGACCGGGCACCTAGAGAGCTCACTAAGAAACACTGTCCTGTTGAAATGCACAAAATAGTATGTATGTGTGGCTATGGCATCCATATGCACAGTAGTGTGTTTGGTTCACAGCTGATAGGCCAAGTGCAGAGCTCTAGACACTGAAAGAAAACTGCTTCGAAAGAGGCCATGGTGCACAGCTGAAGCATTTCTCTTCACATCTTTGAAGGTGTGAAGGAAAAAACACATCTTCCTCGTATATGTGATGGGGTGGCTGTTGCCCTCTCCTCTGCAGCCAGTGCCTTAAGGGCTTTGATCTTCTTCATAGCAGTTCAGTCTGGGCCTCAGCTGTGGGAAAGGGCAGTGGAGCTTAACAGGACAGAGTCCAAACAGAGCCCAGTAGATAGCAGGTGCTGGAGCCATGACCTTCCCATCCCAGGCCAGCATTCCTGCCTGTCAGACCCCCCCACCCCCACCCGGGTCTGTGCATGCATTGTCTCCAGCCACACCATCTGGAGCTGTTTGCCCTGCTGCACTGTGTTCAAATGGAAGAGTGTCCGAAACGCTTCAAGCACTCATCGACGACGCCGCAGTCCTACAGCAACTTTGATTAAGAACGGTAAACTCTTAGAGAGCTATGTTGTTCGTCGCTATGCTAATCCTCACACCTCGTAGTTGGAGAACAAATATACAAACAGCCACCGTCTTTAGATTTAGAGCTATGAAATGTCCTCAGGACCCCAGCCAAGAGTAACGCCACAGGTCTTTGGGGTTTCAACCTCAGAGAGACTCAAACTTAAATTGGCTGCAAAAAAAATCCTTCGACAGATTGTAGGATACTGAAGATTTTTTTTTTTTGTGCATCCTCATGATTGTTGGTACCTTATCTCTGGCGTATCTTGCACATATTTGTATTGTCATGCAGCTTGTGAGGGATGTTTAATTGCTGATAAGCAACAGCAATGGCTTCTCTCACTGTCAGTAGTTTCCATTTGAAGTGCAGAATCCTGGAGAAGAGGAGAAATCTGTTCCCCATCCTCTCTACACCTCTTATTATAAGCAGCCCCTGAGCTCCACGTCTCAGCGACCCGAAGTACTGGGAAATCACCTTGTCACTTATTCAGTCAAATACATGTGGTACATGTCAAGGAGACTAATATTATCCCCTCGACTAATAAAGTCAACATACTGGAATATGAGAGTTAAACAGTACTTTTCTGTAATCTTCATTTTGTAGTAAACAGTTGTGCTGACGGTGCCTTACAGTGCAGGGAAGTCGACAGACCTGGTCACACCAGCATTTAAAATGGTGAAATTCCATGGGAATGAATTGAAATCGCCGTGCATTGGTGCATTTGCTTGCAGGGATGAAGTAAATCCGCATCTAGGTCAACTTTGGTGAACTTTGAATTTGCGGCGTTGACCAATAGCACCTCGTCTTTTAAGGAGATGGAGGGCCGGAGAGTCCAAAATGGAGGAAGCTGTGATGCTAATTAGCTGTGTTGCACCATCCACTTTAATTTCTTCTGTCAGAGTAAAAACTGCAGACAGTTATGAGAGAGGAGTTGATGGTACAAATACGTCTTTTGAATAAACTCTGCGAACCGATTGTCCTGTTAGCCACTGAGCTAAGCTAACCATTAGCAGCCCTGGGAGAATAGTCACTACAGCACCAAGCTTCAAGAACCAAATATTTCCCAAACACATCCAGATTAGTTCCGCTGTACTACTTTCTGATGTGACCCGGCCTTAAGACCGACAGAGCTGAAACCAAGAAAATACTCGGCAATTCAAAGGTAAATACCAATAAAGCTGTGTTGTCTAGAGCTCGATCTTACTTTCATTGCCTCATCATGTGGAGGCCGAGGTCATATGTACCCACACAGTATCCAGCGGACGGCTTACGTTTCTCAAGAAAAACCCTCTGTTTGTATGTTTAATCTACAATGAGGTATCGTCGACGTATGTGCGCACGTAATCGTGTGCAAATGTTTCGTGTGAAGTAGCCACCTCAGGGCTGTCAGGTCATCTGCAGATACAGAACTGAACTCCATCACCTTACTGTTTTTTTTCTCTCCTTGTCGCCCTCAGCTTTGCAGGTTAGGACTAATGTAATCACAGACGCCTACAGACGGGCCAGCGCGGGAGACAGAAGCTGGGCCAGACGTACAGGTATTCTAAACTGGTTACATTAGACCAAACAGGCCATCTGTCTCCCTCTGTAATTGGACACTGTGGATTAGAAGGAGACGGCGGCGTTTCCCAGCCAAGTGGGCTAGTTACTGTTTATTTGGAATTAATTACCAAGGAGAGTGGAAACCTCACAGCTCCCAAAGAGTGAATCCAGACACTTGAGGCCAGGATGAGAGGAAGGAGAGTGCCATACCAAAGCTGTGGCAACAGAGCTGGGACAGTTCAGAAAGGTGTTTGAGTAGCTGACGTTTATTATGTTTAAATCTCAGATGATGATGAAGCTGGCGTGCCAGAGCTAGGTAGATAAGGACAAAAGCTTTTACAAACATTGCCCTCCTTCTCCGATTCGGTCACCCTAAACTAAGGCAGCGAATGAATGGATTTCTTCAGCGGTGGTAACGGGTATCCTGGTGTGATGCCATTAGCTTTTCTCATGCTGTGGGTGCTCTCCAAGAGTTGAGTGAAAGGACAAGAGTATATATCTCTTAAAGCCTGTGAGAACGGAGCATTCACCCTGGCACCAACACTTCTCATTTGATCCTCAGTGTATGTTGAGCTTTTTCCTTTCACATGGGGATCACTGTGTACACGACTAGAAATGTTGCGCAGACATGTTTTGATGTGTTTTGACAAGCAGGGGGGAAAAAAATGAATCCACTAACACAAGAGTCTCTTTAAAAGCTGCTCTTTTTATTGTATCTACTTTTTAAAAAAAAGGGCTGGTGAAGGGCTGTATCACTGCATTTTTTTTCACTATGCTAAATTTCAGTTTGCATGCAGTGAAATAAATGTACAAGTGAGACAACGCAATAAATTAGCATATAATTTACATTTGAAAAAAAAAAAATTAGTAACAGTGTACCAACATTAATACTGAATATAAAATATAAGCAAATAATCACATGATGCTTTTCATTTCTCTTGCACTTTAGGTACAGGTATAAGCAATGTGACATTCAAACATCCAAGTTCACAGCAATGAGTACCAGTTTGATTGATTTCACTTCTCTTTTTCTGGAGGCTCCATGTCCCACAGCCAGTAGATGAGTTAGTCCAAGCAGCTTGAAGTCAACTGATTTCAAATGCTTCTCAGCATCCACTGTCCTTTCCCAAATGCCTCATTCAAGGTTTGGTAACCAATAACATCTGCTCGACATTGTCATACTGAAGGTGGCTACAAAAAAGTAGCAGCAGCAAAATTAGAAATTAGTTGTTAACAGCTTCGATGAGATTCTTGCACACTCCTACATTGTCTCTCAACTTTCTCAGGCTCCTACTGTACCTCCATGACAGAGTGTGTGATGGAGACGTTGTTCCCTTTCACAACCCTTACACCAGCAGAAATGTCACCTGGGTGAAGGGATCGGTTACAACCGGGCGAGCGTCCATTTTGTTGGTAGCACAAACAACAATACACGGTTAACAATGAAAATTCCCAGTGTGAGGTATAAACAGATACAAACAAAACAATAACATGACCAGCATTTACCAACAGAGATATTGACAAGGATATTATTTCATATTGTTTGGATCCAGCCTCACTTTTAAGCACACTGGAGAGGGTTGAATGGAAGCACCCACTTGATAGCACCAGAAGCCTGGGAAGGCCGTAACCCTCGGAGCAGAGCAGGAGGAAAAGAAGAGGTAAACACAGTACTCGAAGGAAATACAAAAAAAATAAAATAAAAGAAGGGAGAAGCACAATTTTGTTGGCTGTTTTTGTGTTTTCACTGAGGGACAGAGACGATGAGAGGAAAGGGAGAGAGGGTGAAGGGGTAACTTTATCTGGAGGGGATGTCTGAAGCCCGGATACGTGGTCTGGCAACATATCCATAATGACTGTGATGTGTGTGTATATTTAGCACTGCACCCTTATTTAAAGGAAAGTTAGACATTTTAGGAAATATACATTCACTTTCTTACTGACAATTACACGAGAAGATCAATACCACTTTGACGCCTGTACGCTAAATATGAAACTACAGCCGGGAGACGGTTAGCTTAGCTTAGCATAAAGACTGGAAGCAGGGGGAAACACCTAGCCTGGCAGCACCTCTAAAGCTCACTAATTAACTCATTTTATCTTGTTAATTTAATCCGTTTAAAGTGTAAAACATTTCACGTGCCGGACTATTTCTTGGCCGGACCAAGTCTCCAGGATCAGAGCTGGGCTGTGAAGCGATTTTGGCGTAGTGGCCACATCGGGTACTGCAACTTCCACGTTCGTCACATTACGCACACTGGCCTAAAAAGCATTTTTCCCCATACACAATCACTGGAAAAGGAGCGGCTGTAAAATGGTGCAAACGTTTTTCTGAGCGTCACAAACATCCCGAAATGACTCTTTTTATTATCAGAATTTGATCTTTTTGGTTTGGAAAGTCTAGAAGATTATGATTAAATTATTTTATCATGCTCTAAACGTTTTACATAGTCAGTGACTACAAATCTTTAAACTGAGCAAAACGATTCAAATCAGTTAAATGATTTGTAATTTACACTCCGGTTTTTGGGCAGATTAAAGACATGAGATATAACGTGTTAATTAGTGAGCTTTAGAGGTGCTGGTAGGTTAGAGCCAGGCTAGCTGTTTCCCTCTGTTGCCAGTCTTTAAGCTAAGCTAAGCTAAGCTAACTGTCTCCTGGCTAAAGCTTCATATTTTGGTATCAATCTTCTCATCTAGTCTTCGCTTGCTGCTGAAATCCAAAAATATGACAGCTAACCCACATTTGATTATATAATCATGCAGCTTAAAAGAGCAAGAAATAGTGATGAGTTATGAATAGCTCCTTCAAAATGAATCCTTCAATAATGAACTGAAAGCTCCTGGGCGGGATGTTTAGCAAAGGCCAGTTTGGTACTAGTGTTTCGTGCGGCCCAGGCACAGTCTGACAATATCTGTATACTCCTCTGAACTAATGACTGACACTGGGTGAACTTTTGAGTGTTAGGAACTAAGGCACCCGTCTGGGGAAAGAAAAAGTGATTTAAAACTCCTCCTGTAACCACATGGTATTTTCTGGTCCTGGATTAACATCATATATAATATACAAATCCTTACAGTATATAAGGGTTTAACGTATGTTAACAGTATGTAATATTTTCATTCCAGCACAGAGACGTTGAATATGAATTCAATCACATTACATTCCCTTCCACGACAGTAGGCTACTCTCTGACACAAACATGATCAGAGGACAATATCTCAGCTCTGTTTGGAATTGTACAATAAATATACAGTACACTGATGGGGTTTCTCTGTCGTGTTTGAGCGGTAAATTGGCAAAGTATTTACACGAAAAAGTGCACCGAAGCCAAAAGTCTGCCTGCCAATAGCACCATCACAGTCATCCCAAAGACCGGAATACAACATATCAACTCCCACCCCGTCTGGTGAGGGTCCTCCCCCTCCGGCTGTCCATCTCCGGGGTACATCCTCTGTGAGCGATGTGTCCAGCACTTTGGATTCATTCAAAACAACAAACACGAAAGGAAGACTAACAATGATATTAATAATTATTATTATAATAAAAATAACATCACCAACAAATAATCTTCCAAGTTCCACTTCACAGAAGTGAAAATTAAAAAAAATAAAACGTTTGTGTCAGCGTTACGGGCTGAGCAGTGGTTTGGATTCCACCACAATGGAGGGCAGGAGGATCAGGTGTGATAAACAGGGAAATCCTTACGTCTCTCCGTCTCTTTCGCCAGCGCCGCTCTCTTCTTCTGTCTTCCACTGGTCCAGAGGCCCTGTTTTCTTCTTCTCTCCCTTTCAGTGCCGCATCAGCCTCCCTCCATCTTCCTTGCCTTTCTCTCTCTCTCTCTCTCTCGTTACGTCTGGCTCTCGTGCTCCCGGGGTCAGTGGCCCTGGCAGGTCTTGCAGCATATCTGTCTGAAGTACGCACGGCTGCAGAACTTGAACTTCAGTACCAGCGGGCAGTAGGCCACTTTGTTTACATCTTTGCATTCTGGAGAGAGAAAGAAGAAGAAGAAGAGAGAAGAAAGTTAATGCATTTTAAATTAGCTTCCTGAATAATTAGTATGGCTCTCCTTTTGAGAGGTGACCTGCTTGCAGCCCCAGTTTGAGCCTCTCATGTATTACCATCACATTCGAGTAGTCTCGCATAGCCAGACCTTTCTGCACACTTTGTTTTAGCGCTGAGCCATTGTCATTCTGGTATAAGGGGGGAAAAAATGCTCTGGCTTGTTTGTATTTCTTTACACCAATCACAATCGTCTTGGGCAGCGCTAAGCCCAGGAAGCAGCGACGGAGCCCTTGCAGATTATTGTAAACGCTAATAGGCAGATAGCAGAAGGGGAGGAGAATTATGACTGAAATAGTCGGCCAATGGCAGGCTTACACCCACAGCCTACTTCCTGTGAGTCAGACTACATTCGAGTCACAGCGCAGAGCATCATCCGGCTGACGGCGATATTTGAAAATGCCAGAAGGTCGCGTAACAACAACTACTTCTGAAAAACATTTGAAGGTTTTTCCAGAAAGTCTCAAACACTCTTCTACTCATCTGGATGAACAAAAATATTCCGTCTGTTTTAAACCCCATTTCCCAAGATGCAACTCTTTTTCCTAATCCAAACAAAGATGGCAACTGGAAATGACGTCTGTGCTCAATTTATACAACATGAACCAAAAGTTAAGTTAAATTCAAGACTTTTTGAGACCTTTAATACCACATAATGTAATTTAATACCTGTCTCACAATAATAACACCAGTAATTCCCAGCAGTATAAAACAGTAATTCCTAATGATATAATTAATTAAATTAACTCGACCTGGCCCCCCTGATAAGTGGCGTAAAATGGATGGATGGATTAACCAATTAAAAATGATTAATTCATTAAATTTCATGTAAGTTTTGGCTAAAGTCAACACTTGCCCATTACGAGACGATGACCTTCCTAATACTGTAGCTGCTGCAGTGACAGTGTTTGCTGCAGGTCTGATGGTGCTGCCTGAAACTCCACAAAACTGGACACAAAAACATTTTATAACTAACATTATTCCCTATGGCAGGAAAGAGAAAATATTTAAGACTTCAGCAAAATAAATGTAAGACTTTCCAAAGACCTGCAGATACCCTGTAGTATATATTGATGTTTCTTTCCAATATTTTATTTTTAATACAAAATAACGTCTTAATATTTTGCTTGTGTTTCACAGAAAGAGCAAGATCATATGTCATTTCTGCTATAGTCAAAACTTGGGAAGAATTGCTTTTATTGTGCAACAAATGGTTAGAAGAGTCTTTAAGAACCATTCCTTCTTACCTTCATACCGCGGCAAGTGGTTTTAAACAACCTTCTGGGTCTTTATTTTAGCGCTGTGACTCTGATGTAAAGTTAACACACGAGAGGCACAAACCGGGGCTAACCTGCTACATGAGGGCTGCTGCATCTCCCTCAGGCCTCAACAGAAGAAAACTCTGCAACTATACTTGGACGCGGAGGCTGAGACTGAGACAGATCCTGGCCCTCGTTCACTAACTGGGCTATCTGCCATCCCTACCCCACACACACACACACACACACACACACACAAACTGCTTGCTGGATGCCGGACAAGCAGTGCTCTAAATGCCTTATCACGATCAGAGTGTCTTCCCTTATTAGGCTTTGGCCCCTGCCTCCGCAGAGCCAAATGAAACGAGACATTGCCTCACTGCTGTCCGTAAAGGAACAATTAGCCTACAGCTAATCCCATTAGCCAGCCTGTAAACGCTGCTCACGTTTTCCATTCAGGCTAATCGAAAGGCCCTTCTCTATGCATCCGAATAGCCATCCATCATGTGTAAGTGTATATGGAGGGCTGAGCTGTTTCGCTTTGACCAGGAGCCAACCTCACTGGAAAGATTAATGTAGCTGGCAAAGTGTAGAGGAGTGTGTCATCCGAGCGTGTTTAGGTCATAGAGGAACAGTGAAGATGAAGATAGAGACAGTTTATAACCTTTTCAATCGAGGCTTTGTGTGAACGCGATGCACATACAGTACAACAGGCATTCACATGAACCCTCTGCCTTTGCATTTGAGGGGACTGCAGTTTTAAATAGAAACCTGCACACATTTTCGTGTGTGATGAAATCTGCGAGCAGACGAGTCAAGCTATTAAAACCCTTTGAACTCTGCAATAGAAATGGTCCACCAGCGTCCTACACTGGTATTTTTGCTTATTGTGATGTAATTTCTTGGAGGATCTTCAAATGCTTCATATCCCTAAAATCTGTACAACCTCAGCTGAAAGGTTATGTAAGTCAATAAACCATGATAATTGATAAAAGTATTAAAATTGTGTCATAAATTTAAATAAATACAAAAATCTGACATGTTTTTTCATCAAATTTTGCTAAATAAACACACAAAACATATTGATCCAAAACTATTCTGAATGTAGAAACAAAAACAAAATATTTCTTAACACTCCAGAAGTTATTTGAACTAGTTTTTGAGATATGCTCATTTCTTTTAGCAGAGTGCAAAGGTGTTTTGATAGTTTCATTTGCAACAGAAATATGTCCCCAGTGTCCTACATCGGTATTTTTGCTTATTGTGATGTCATTTCCAAGATTATCCTAAAATGCTTCATATCCCTAAAATCTGTACAAGCTAAAAGCTAAAAGGCTGTAAGTCAATAAACCAGAATGACTGATAAAATGATTGAAACTATGTCATAAATTAAAACCGCACCACCTTGTGTTGTCACCTCATTTTGCACCGCACTGCACGTAACATAATGACATCATCAACCTGCGACACGAGCGTACAACGTGACGACACAAAGACAGAAGTTTTAACTTTCAGCTGCATAAAGAATGAATGCTCGAGCTATTACAGTTTTTAATTTAGATCAATTTAAACAGGATTATGCAAACAACGGCCAGTTCGCCCACAGGAGGCCCGTTTTCAGAGGGTTAAAATGTGAAGGCAGAGTCAGATGTGTGTGCGTGCACGCAGTGTACGTTTCGTCATCTTACCGTCGCCATTGGAGATGGGGGTGGCGTCGCACTTGCTCTCGCACTGCTGCATGGTGGTGGGTCGGAGGGACTCTGCACACTCGTTAGACGGCTGCCCGGTGTACGACAGACACTGCACCGTCCTCATCTGCTGGCCGAGGCCGCACTGGGCCGAACACTGCAACAGAAAAACACCAGGAGTGAAACTTTGTTGTCTGTGCAGGAGCGTGTTTCAGCCAAATTTAACAAGGTAAATGAGGACCATCTTTCCCCCCGTGACCCCGAGTGCTGCGCTGTAAGTCTGCGCTCCGTCATGCACGCAGACACACACTCAGCCATTCTGTGTAATCCCTGCACACACACACACACACACAGACACACACACACACACACACACACACACACACACAGCACGACTTGATCCAATCGACCAATCATCAGGGCACGAGGGCAGCGAGCAGACAGAGTCACCTTCCCTTTTGTCTGACTCAACTGGCCGCCTGTCAGTGACTCGGAGTAACCAGGTCAACTGTTGCTCACGAGGTTTTTCTCTGCACACACACACGAAAGAAACACATTTTTGTGCATGAACGAGAACGAGAAACAGACAGACAGAAAATTGCCTTTTGTTTCTCCTGAGGAATTCCACTCTAATTCTTTTCAGACTAAGAGCTGAGCTACAAGCAGTGTGCACGGAGACGAGGGGCCATAACCAGAAATACCTTCAACTGACGATTGAATTGATATCATTTATGATATCTTTAGGATGGAAAAATATTAAAGTTGGGTAGTTTTGGGGGCAGAGGAAACAACACAAGATTGACATATGGCTTGGCTTTTAGGTTGACATGAACTTGTTAGCAAACAATTGCTTATTTACACATCCAGCAGTTACAGAGCAACGTGATCATTCAGTTGGAGTCGTGTTTGTGTCACCTGATGAACGTTAGTCCAGTATTTCCTCTCTGTCAGCTCTGTTTTTGGTCTCCTCCAACTCCTGAGGGAAATATCTGGCTCTTTAGCTGCTAAATGCTCCACTATGTTCACTGTGATAGATGTACAGACAACTATCACTGGATTACTCTGATAAGAAAACTTGAAAAACTTGATGATTCTAAGGCAAAATTCTAGAGATATAACTTTATGATTTCCAAGCAGAAAAATGCTGTTTACTCATGATGGACATTGAAAGATAATGATAGTGAAGTGTTAGACAGCCATTCCCAACCACTGGGAATAAAATATAATGTTTTTTTGGTAATTTACAAAGCTGGTTATTTTATATCTAAATGTGCTCAAGAATTCATTAAAATGCATAATTTCAATGAGCAGTTACGTCTGTGTTTTTCCAGTGTAAGCTAGCTAAAGTTCCCTCGGATGCAGTGACACAAAATGGGAAATGAGGAAATATGACCCTGAATACATTAACTGTAGATTCATAATGTCAGGCAGCAATCGAAGCTCCAGAGACACTTTAACACAAAGAACCCAGGATATGTTTTTTTTTTCTTGTTTATTTGGGAAGGTGGTCCTCGGAAATTTTCTAACAATGAGAAGTGGGCCTTAAGTTACAAAAGGTTGAGAACCCCTGGTGTAAGATACACTTATTTTTAGATTCAGTGTATCATGTTGTGTGTGTGTGTTCAGATTTGACTGAGTTATGGCTCAGAGAAGTAATGTGAGTACAAATGTTGACGCAAATTGCAGCAATCGGGTGCAAAGGGTTTTAAAGTACCTTAATATCCTTCATGAGCTGCTGACCGTGTTGTTAGCGGGCCAAATCACCATACCAAACTAAAATAACTAACTTACCATTGTTTTTAGCACCTGTGCCTTTCACCTCGCTCTGTATCTTTCCCTTCAACTCTCAGGCTCGCCTCACAGTTTTAAAGCCTCTGATACTGCCACATAAAAATCAGATCATTTAAAAGAAAGAAGACGTTATGAGGCCAGGTCTCGCTTCTGCCAAAACGTGTCTTCTGGATGGATGCTTTTCCAGCCTCGCTCATACTGTTATATACAAGCATAAATAAACTGAAACAGCTGCAACTCCAAAAGCAGAATATACTGAACGCAGGTGCAATGAGGACTCGTCTGCTGACTAAGAGCTTTTGTTTGATCAGGAACAGAGGAAGCGTCGGGGTCCACTTCCTGTTTGTGTGTCACAGCTCAAAGGTCTGCAGTAACTGAAGGAACTACATGGATGTTAAATCTACGTTAACAGTAAATAGATAATTCATTCATTCTTGTTTTATAATAAGTCCCGTGCTCTACTTATCACACTAAGAGTGCTACGTTGGTTAAATAGGATCAATGGGACACGTGCAAAATATAAATTTTGTTTCTTTATTTATAAGGCTTTTTTTTGTTTTCACGCATTCAACAAGCTTTTTTGAACCAACAGGTTTGACAGACCTGATCTCATCCAAGTCATCATGTCGAGGACAAATGGTTTGGATGGAGTATGAACATCCTGATGAGCCAAAACACAAGACTCAACATGGCCGTCCATTTCTTACTGGGCTTCAAAAGTGCTGAAAGGGTTCAAAAAGGTCTTGTGGACCAAAGAGTGGTTTTGCTAGAACAGCCTCCCAAAGTCTCAGAGAAGCCCAAACCCATTTGGTTTTCTCTGGCTTTCTCTTGGCTTACCTTTTATTTTGTGTGTTATACTCTTAACTTAGCTTGTTTTTACATACCGTCTTCTATATATATTTTATTTCCCTCTTTCGCCATTTCTTCTTCCTGTAAAGCATTCTGTAACCTCTGGTTTAAAAGAATACTCGCTATAGGGATTTTTGGAAATTGCATGCAGGTATATTGAGGACTTGTGCATTTAAACTGAGTAATTTAGCAAGGTAGAGGTGTGGCTCTCCTCCTGTTTCTGCATCCTAGCTAAAAAAAAATCATTTGCATATCGCAAGTTTGGAGTATTAAACTTTTTTTTTTCCAACTTGTAATTTATTTCTTTTTATATGCTGATAAAAGTTATCTTACAAACACAGCTGCAGAAATGAGTCAAAACAAGCAAAAACAAGTAACAAGTAAAATCTTTATTTCTAATGAGTGGGTGCCATTTTGTCCCAAATGTTTTGGTCCGTAGTTTCAGTCTACTTCCTTTAATCTGCTTGTCCAGTCTCCTGTGGAACGTGCATCCTCGCTGAGCCAATGTCCACAACCAAAAGAGTATTTACTAAGTATGAATGTCTACAATCTTCAGGGATTACTCCCAGTACTGCAGTCTTATCTAGGATTTATTTACAAGGATATCTCCAAAACACTGGAGTATTAAATGTTGATGGGTCTTAATAAGAGTAACCAAAAGCATATGGTCCATACTGGCTTGATTTTGTAAGAGAAGAGAAGCAGAAACTTAATGAAAAATGACTCTGTTTGCTGGACTCGTCTTGACCACAGAAACGTTTGTTGACACATGAAAAAGTTTGTTGTACTGAACCCAAAACGTGCACCTGCATTTCTCTTTGACTTCTACCAATGTGCCAGTTGTAATAAAAACTGAGATCTGTTCTATGGGTGGCCATTAAACTCCTTTGCAGAATAAAAAAAAAAAAAAAAAAAAGAAGAAGAAAGACTACAAAAACAAGTGCCAACACACCTTTGGCAAAACACGAGCCTCAAATGAAGTGGCTCTCTTCATAATTACTCGCTGAGAAACAACACACCTGTCAGCCATCACTATGCGTGTGTGTGATGTGAACCCGGCCTTCAACAAAGCTGATGAGAGAACTACCAGGCTTTCTGTCACCTTCAATGATCCTCTCTGGCCGCCTCAGATCAGCGAGCCCGCATGTCATCCCTTCCCAATTAGAGAGTCTTTATTAGGACCCGCTGCTGGCCATGACAGATGGCGTACGTCAATGGTGCGACTTAAATGGGATTTGAACCGGTGACCTTTTGGCCTGGGAGACGAGGCGCTCGGTGGCTGGCAACAATCTCCCCTTTCTGACGCTTTGAGGGCCAGGCCGGGGCGAGGGACCGGAGCAGCGAAGGCGAGGCTTGTAATTACAGCCAGAAAAGAGAACACAAACACACACACACACACACACACACCTCTGCATTGCATGAGAAAGTGCTGTGTAAGAGCAGACTCCAGCTGCTGCTCTAAAAGGTATTAACCTCGGCTCGGCGTGACGAGGAGCCCGCTCTTTGATGGACTGAGGTTATCAGCCAGGTCTGCTTTGTTTACGACTGTTATTGGGCGCTGATTGAATTTTAAAGGTGTGTCATTGATGTTTGTGAAGCGCACATGTGGCCGTCATGAGAAGAGAGCCGAGGGAGAGCCGTGACCTAGACTGCCTGACTCTTGACCTTTCACCTCTGACCCGAACAACACAAGAGCATCACCTCTGCCAGAGTGACGAGCGACCTGCAATAACATCTTCTAAACACCGGAGCGCACTGTTTAAAATTCCACTTTTACACTAAATTATTTACAAATCCCACAAAAATAACAAGCCATACTTTTTGTAGATAGAGCTTTCTCTGACGCACGCTTTTCTGGCGTCCGCTCACCAACATGAGTCAGCTGTGTTGTAAAGTGTTCAACAGCTTTTGCTGAGCGCACTAAGTCATGTCAGGGTGAGCCCAAGAATGCTGCTCCTCGCTCTTCTCTCTAAATCGTGTTCCTGGATGTGATAGAGAGGCCTGGTCTGAGGCAGAGATAAACTTCAAACAGCCAGGGGGGATATTACTGCCACTGATCACACACTCCAGGCCTGCTGGAGCACTTGGACTCGCACACACAAACAAAACCTCTACGCACACACACACGTCACAGGCCTGCTTAGAGCCCTCCCCGTATGTCATCCAGGTGTAAATAATATTAACCATTCACCAACACATGGGATCAATCTGCGCATCTTTTGTCTTTTAAACATTCAAGCTATCCTTTTAAAGGATTAACCAGCGTACTGATGTTTGGGAAGCTCAGTAAAATCATGCGTAAGTAAAAAAAAAAAAAAAAGATCAGGCTGTGATGTGAAGGAGGTGCTGTCCTACCTGCCCCCATTCGCCGGGGATCCAGCGAGGAGGAGGACAGCGTCCTAAACTGCAGCGGATTCGGACCGGAGGTTTGTTGTGGCTCGGGCAGTGGGCGGGCGGGAAGGTCTTGGTCAGGTCGCTGCTCTTACACAAGGCGATGCGGTGCTTGAAGCCGGGGCCACATTTAGGAGTGCACTAAAAGAGGGAGGAGGAGGTGTAAGAAGAAGATCTCGGCAGCGCGAGGAGCTAAAGTTAGCTTCAGAATATTGTCTCACCTCTGACCAATCCAGAGTGACCCACTTTGGCGGGCAGGACTGGTTGTTGCACGACTCTCGCTCGATAGGTCGGTGAGTCAGACAGTGGGTGTCCTCCAGCGTCTCCTCCTCGGCGGGGCCAATCTTCCTGATACACAGGACCGTCCTCGTCCTTATCCCGCCATCGCACGTCTTCCCACACTCCGACCAGTCGCCAATAAACCACCTGGAGAGAAACACGAGTTAGAACGGGAGAACCAACGCTAAGAGTGAGCTCTGATTTAGGACTCTGTGTACCAGCGTGTTATACTCCCTGTGGTGACTTCATTACAAACAGGCTTTTGCTAATAGACCCTTTTCACAGCAGACATTTTGACTTGTCAAAGCAGGGAAACAGCACAGGTGGAATTAATAACATTAACGACGGCTGCATTCCATTTAGGAGAGCCAGTTCCAGGGCTCTGGTATTGTGCATGGCTTACTGGGACACTTAATGGAATGGAGCCATCGTTAATGTTTCCTTTCTAATTTCAGTTTTTGCTCCAGGTGTCTCCTACCAGGTTAAAAGGAATATTTGACCTCTCATGTCTGTGCGTTAAGTATGGAGCAGGAGCCAGGAGATGGTTATTTTAGCTTAGCTTAGCTTAGCATAAAGACTGGAAGCAGGGGGGAAACAGCTAGCCTGGCTCTCTTCAAAGTGAAAAAAAAAAAAATCAACCTCTAACCAGCACCTCTGAAGCTCACAAACACATTGTATCTCATTAGTTTAATCTGTACACAAACAGTAATGTAAAAATAACAATTAAAAAAAATGTGTTGCTTGACCGAGTATTGTAGTAACATCTAAAGTGAAGGTGAAAACACCTGGACAAAATGTCTTGATTTCAACTTTAATTAAAACATGAATGATGCAGATAAACTCTTGTGACCTGGCAGACAGGTTTGTTGTTAAGCGTGCCGTGCCGTGCCAGGCCTCTGAGCTTTTGACCTCCAGAAAATTAGACCCAGTCTTATTCAACCCTCTGCCTACAGACTTCACAATTAATATCATAAAACTGCCCAGACAACAGCCCTCCAAACACATCCAGCCTGTGAGATATTACATCATCTGCAGGAATGTATACAGAATTAACGACGTGTTCAAACATCTGCGTTAGCTTTCATTACTCGAGCCCATAAAACCCTGCCGATTCTAAAACAATCGTGTTTACATGGTCTCCTTCAGTCGGCCTTTCCCGAGGCTGCAGAGGGAGTGTTTGCCTTCCTAACAGACACAAATGTCACGAGCGCACCGTAACTCAATACACACACACACGCGTTGCAAAAGCCTTCAAGTACTAATCAAAATAAATGAGATACCACGACGAGCGCGTCCACCGAATACAGATGTGAAAATAAATAACCCAGGACTGTACTCTGAATGTATGAAAACAAATTACCACTTATACAGTAGATTTACGATACTATCAGTTTTTTTGGCTGAGACCCATCCGAAAGACACCAACACTCACTCTCATATACAAATAACTGTCAGATAGTCTGAAACTAATTAACCCGATGCATTTAATCCCTCTTTTTCCAGACGTGATTGAAGTGAGTCTGGCCATGCTTCCAGCTACAGAGTGGAGCTTACAGACATTTGGCCACCAAACACAAGTTCATATTCCACCTGTATACGTGTGTATTACCCCTCGGGGATCGGTAAGGAAGCCAAACCAATCAAACACAGGTGGTCATTTTCAGGGCTCTAATTTTTGGCACGAGGCAAACACTGAAAATAGTTAACATATGAAGTTATAAATCACTGCCATTTTATTTTATTATTTTCTTCCAAACACATTTCACAAACTAGGGCTCATTGGAGGCGAATTTATATCGTGAGTCAGTCTCATTTTTATGGAGGGTTTTTTCTTTTGAAAGCATTAACTTAAAAGTCAGTGTTTTGACATTAACAATGGTTCAAATGTCTATGTGTAATGTGAAAAGGTGTCGCTCGTAGTGACAAACCTACAGAGAATTATCACCTGACACAGTTCTCCTCAGCTCTACCGAGCGTTTTAGCATCTTTAAGCTGATTATTTTGGTTTTATGGCTCGTAACTGTACTGTTTTGGTTCAGTCTCACTGCTGTTATCAGCGCTGTTTCCAGATGCAGCAGGCAAAAGCACTAAAAAGACACTGTACCCTACTTGCTACCAGCACCAAATGGGATATGAAGTTAGCAACTAGCTGGTGAACATAGCATTTAGCTGCTAATCAGTTAAATATTTCCCTCTGGAGGTGGTGGAGACCAAATAAAGAGCTAAAAGGAGACAAACATGATTCACAATGAATGTTGTGACAATGTTTCTCCGTGTCTGCTGAATGTGTAAATAGGCAACTGTTTGCTAACAAATTAGCAATATTACCTTAAAAGGTGATAATATGTCAGTGTTTTGTTTACAGCTTGTTTTCTGCTTCTACCAAGCTGCCAAATTCATCAATTCATCAGTTATTGCAGGTTTAAGATGATGGTAAATACTCTCTATACAACCATTTTAGATACTTTCTCTGCCAATGAAAACTCCTTTTTTATGTTCATAAGAACTGAACTAAGCTGGAGAGCAGGACTTGATTAATTAATCAATTTTGCATAATTTCTTAAGCAAAAATGCCAAAAATGCTCTGCTTCCAGCTTCTCAAATGTGAGGATTTGCTGCTTTTCTCTCTTTTATATCATTATAAACTGAATATATTTGGGGTTTTGGACTGTTGGTTGGACAAAACAAGCAAACTAAAGAAGAAGTCACCTTGGGCTCTGGGAACTTGTGACTGGCATTTTTCACTAATTTCTCACATTTTACAGACTAAACAACTGATCAATTAATCAAAAAAAATAATCAGCTGATGATGAAAATAATCAAAACTCAAGT